>JANHZT010005456.1:383748-403008 GCA_032468215.1 Stegonotus admiraltiensis
AAATTAATAACTCTGGGTTACTAAAAATAATTAAAACATCATGAAGACATAAAACAACAACACTGTTATTCTGGAGTTACAGATAGTAAAAGAAAAGATAACGGTTTCCCCTGTTCAGTTGTATCTGACTCTAGGAGTCAGCTCATCTCTGTTTCTTAGCCAAGGGAGCCAGTATTGTCTGAAGACATTTCCATGGTCATGTGGCCAGCATGACTATATGCTGAGGCACATGGAACTCTCTTACCTTCCCACCAAAATGGTAGCTATTTATCTACTTGCATTTCAAAGTGCTAGGTATGCAGGAGCTGGACAAGTATGGAATCTCACCCTGTCGTGCAGTGCTTGGGTTTGAACCTGGGCTGTCAGCTTTCCAACCAACAAGCTCAGCATCTTTAATCACTGAGCCACTGTATCCCCTTTACAGATAGTACTGTCACTCAATCCTTGCTCAACTAGTAGCTGAGTGCCCAGAGTGACAACCACTGAATGCTCATACTCTGTTATAAACTTGCCAATCACTTCACTCATCTCAAATCACTCATCTCAAATGATCTAAGTGCCAGAGCTCACTGTAACAGCATTACTAAAAAAGCATTAAGAGTTGTTAATCTAATCTTGCGTAGCTTCTTCTCCGGTAATATTGAACTGCAAACTACATACAAAACTTTTGCTAGACCAATTCTTGAATACAGCTCATCTGTCTGGAACCCGCACTGCATATCAGACATTAATACAATTGAACGAGTCCAGAGATATTTCACAAGAAGAGTCCTCCACTCCTCTGCTCGCAACAAAATACCTTATGCCACCAGACTTAAAATTTTGGGCTTAGACAATTTAGAACTTCGCCGTCTTCGGTCCGACCTAAGCATAGTACATAAAATCATCTGCTACAATGTCATACCAGCCAATGAATACTTCAGTTTCAACCAAAACAATACAAGAGCACACAATAGATACAAACTCATGGTAAACCGATCCAGAATGCAGAAAATACGACTTCAGTAACAGAGTTGTCAACGCCTGGAATGCACTACCTGACTCTGTGGCTTCTTCCCCAAATTCCCAAAACTTTAACCTTAGACTGTCTACTGTAGACCTCACCCCATTCCTAAGAGGTCTGTAAGGGGCATGCAAAAGTGCACCAGCGTGCCTACTGTTCCTGTCCTAATGTTTTCTTTTATTTCTATCCTTTTCATGTATATAATTTATACATGAAATAATTTATAATTATGTTTACACTTGTATCTGTCATAAAATACATGCTTGATGAAAATAAATAAATAAAAATAAGCCTCACCAGCAGCCAAACAGGAAATGGAACTTAAGAATCTGAATGAAACACGAAATAAGATGTGGTGGCCCTAATTTCCTTCATCATTGGAGCTTGGGAAGATTGAAAAAAAAAGCTGATTTTGTAAGGTTGGTGAAGAACTAGGTAATGTAGGAAGTTTGCAATGGTTCATTGGTGGTTTGTAATTCACAGAATGTGATCAAGTATGATTCGTAATACAAGTTGTATAGTAGGACTCAGTAAAGCTATCAGAGATCTCGGAATGATGACTCAAGACCTCTTCTGAACATCATCCTAAGAATGCTCCCCTGTGTTGTTTAGTACAACTTCATTTTTTGAAAGACACACAATATTGGATCTGGATAAAGGGCAACATTGCATCTGCCCATAAAAACTTATTAGCATTTAAATGGAGCCATCTAGGAAGAATAAAAAATTCTACTTTTCACCTCATGGGGTTGTCTAGGTAACAGATAGAAGAATACAGATGGGAAGGACGAGAGGTGCATTTTGCTGACTTCCAAATTGGAACATTATATAACAGAGGTAGTTATGCCAAACCAAGAGAGCTATCACACTTTTTAGCACACTGGGTTTCATGTGTGCATGGGGCATTCTGTTCAGAATGCATTTGCAAATTAGACAGCAATTGCAACCTCTCTATTGAAATAATTTGCAGAGTATTGTGGAAGTGAGAGAAGGTTACTGTGACTAGCTAAGAAGTTGGACTTTGTCTTACTAATTAAAGCTAGTAGGCAGGGATCCAAGGTACTGGGATAATTTGCATACTGTAGAGTGGTCTGAGAAATAAGCAGAAGGTCACTACGAGCAGCAGAGAAGTTGGATTTCAGCTCTTTAGCTCAAACTAGCATTTGTACTAATTGTACATTGCAAAATTTAACAAATCAATTACTACCCCCTTTTTTTCCTTTGTCCCCTTTTCTTTGGGTAGGATAAAATATATATCTTTTTTTTTCTCCTTCCTTTCCAAACTTTATTGAAAACCCCCAGTGATGGAGCACCTACAGTTTCAGAAGGCAAGTTGTGCTGCTACTTAGTAGCTCTCAAACTCAGGATAGTATTTCCTATTTCAAGTTTGGATTTTTCTACATAAAGTTTTCATCCACTGGGGCTTGTCCTACATTACAGTGTACATTATTGAGAATTAATCCAGCCATTGATCTAGAATGGTCTAAGTATTCCTGTTCTGGGCAGGAGTTTGGACTCGAAGACTTCCAAGCTTCCTTTCAACCCTGCAATCGTCATATTCTGTGACTGAGGTGTCCTATTTTCTTCAAGATTACAAACCCAATCTCTTTCAAGAAGTTGTGTGTGAAGAAAAAAATTATATTTGATGTTACAAAATGCCTATTTTATAGACTGGCTCTTCCAATTAAACATACCTTCAGAAGAAAGCCTTTAGAACAGAGGTCTCCAACCTTGGGGAAGACTTTTGGACTTCAACTCCCAGAATTCCTCAGCCAGCTTTGCTGGGAATTCTGGGAGTTGAAGTCCACAAGTCTTAAAGTAGCTAAGGTTGGAGACTCCTGCTTTAGAAGCTGTCCTTCCTGACACACAGCAGGGGACTTTCTGATGTGCTATGTCAACCTTAGAGGTAGTCCAGACAAGAAGCACACTTAAAAATTCTAGCTCTACCTTTCTTATAAGATTACATTAACAGAATCTTGAAGTACATTTCTCCTTCCTGACTTTTAAAATCCAAGAAATCGGGACAGTAAATTCCTTCTGAGACATTTGCCATGCCCCAATTCCTGTGGTGGCCTCAGTTGTCTCTTTTCTGACCATTACCTAGTCTCTGGCTCTTCCTCCTGTCTTCCATGTTCATTCCCACATCCATTGCATCTTATTTAATACATGTGTATGACATCATCATCACCATCATCATCATTGTATTTCGTCAGGCATCTTAGATCTTTGCCTGAGCAGAAATGTGCTCATATATAAATGCATAAATAACAAGGAGAAAACCTAACCATGTATCCTGATAAAATCACTGGACTTTTTATGCCACTGGGAAATAATTCTGACTGCTCCTTGGGGGATGGTGAGCTATATATTAATAGCTACCCTTATATCTATGGTTACCATTCTGCAAAAGATCATAATTGCAGTCTTGATCTCAAGTCACATTTGCAAGATAGCCTCTCTTCTTAAACCTCAGTACATTTCATGCATATTGCAACCCCTAGTGACATCTTTGAATTCTATTTTTGTCCATGCTGGCTAATTCTCTTAGAGCCACTCATATTTTACATATTTTTTTTACTGTTCTTCTATTGTAGCTTTTATCAGTGTTTTCCCTGGTCAGATCATCCTATTTGTTTGGTTTCTCTCATGCTTTCCAGGATGGGAGAAACAATGTAATATGCCATAATAGATTTCAGACATAATTCTCTCCTATCACAGATATTTCATGGATGGAACTTAGGAATTTTTATATTCAAAGCATATACTGTATTTCGGATCTATAGGTCTTCCCTTGAACCTTTAGGGTTGGTAGCAAAACGAAATGGCTAAATGTTTCACAAGACTTGCTTAGCATGGTGCATCCATTGCTTGCTATATAGTATCATAAAGAAAGCTAGTGTTCTATATCTAGAGAAAAACAAAGGATATAAACTCAAGGTCTTGTGTTGCAGTATACTCTGTTTATCAAAGATAACCCACAATTACAAAAACACTACTGTTGTTCTTGATAGTTGCACATGTTAAACCACGTTGTTGACAAGATGCTTTGAAAGATAAAGAGGTGAATGAAATAATTTGTTTTTTTTAAAGTGACAAAATGCTGACTGTTGGCTCATTTTTCTGGCACTTAAGAATGCAGAAATACGACTGCCAAAATTAATCTGGTTACTCACAGGTACAAATGAAATCAAATGCCATTACACTCTAATTATTCAGATAATGCAGCGTGACTCTAAATTAATCACAAGGCTTGTTACTAAGCTGCATCATATGTTGTGAGTTCAAGGTTTGCTCAAGAAATAACTTTATTTTTTTCATTCTGTTGGAAGCCCATCACTTTGTACTTTCCTTTCACAGGTGGCTTCATGTTTCTGAAGCTTGGCAACTTTAAGAGCATGGCTGGCTGGGGAATCCTGGGAGTTGAAGTTCTTAAAGCCGCCATGCTTAGAAACCCTGCACTGAAAAGTAACTTATTCCTGGGGGTATTTGGGGCTGATAAGTTTGTTTGAATAAGTTTAGCAGATTGTGCTATTCGTTTTTATAGCTATATTTCAGAAGCAAGAGCTTAAGAAGAAACTATTTCTACCTAAAAATATCTCTGCCTGACATAGTAACATTTCATTTGCGGCTGTTTTTTTAAAAATGTGACAATATTCAAATTGTTCTGTAGTCTGAAATCTTTGAGACAGAACTATGTTCTGTTCTCCTTTTTTGTGTTTAAGCACTTTGTCTCCTGTAGAATTAGTTTCCTGCTGAAAAGCATGGGAGTTACAGTCTAACATATTTGAGAGCATCAAATTGGTTAAGCCTGTTGTAGAGAGATTGAAGCAGTATCTCTGCTCGTGGAATCATGGATTCACTTTCTGAGAGAGTATTGTAACCTTGTCGTCAGTTATGGATATTCTCTGCCACATAATTCTGTCACAAGAGTAGCTTATCCCTGAACGTCAGTTCTTGAGCTGCTGTCTTTCCGTTTCCATCAAATATTCCCTATTCTTGTGACAAAGTGATGTAACAGGAACAGCAATGGCTCCAAATGAAGCCATTCTTCTGACAGAGATAGAGAGACCGTAATGAGAACAGAAAATGGCACAAAATCAATTCACACTCATGACAACTTTAAGATTGTAATGAGGACAAGAAAAACAGTCTGAAATTTATCAATTCTTATGACAACCTTGTGACAGTAATGAAAGCAGCAAATGGTATGAAATTGGTCCACTCTTGGGACTGACACTGAAACAAAACCCAAAAAAATAGCATTATGCTTATCTGTCCTTCTCACAACCCTGAGAGTGCCACAAGAACAGATGAGGTTAGGGAAATTAATCCATTCCAGTTGTAAACAATCAGCATGTAGTTAAAAGTCACATGTTGTGTTAAAAAGCAGTGAAACTGAGGATTTGCTCCTAACTAACCCCTAAGAACAATTAAACCAATGGAAACAATTTTGGGATTGTCAATACAGTTACAGCATACATTCAGTATTAAAAAGCAACAGCCTGGCGGGAAATGGAGAAGCAAAGAATATTTTTGCTCATTCCTCAGATAAATGGGTCTTGTATTTAGATTGACTACAAATGGAATTGATATGTTAATGCATAGTTCCTATGTGCGTATGTGTCTATACATACACACTTGTCAGGAAAAGCAAAGGTACAGTATCCAAGGTTAATACGGTGCTTCAGTGACTTCTCCAATATAAAGTGCAGAAGGGAAGAGAAGTGCAGATGTAGGGCTGCAGTTTTTCATAGTTTTCAGAATGCATGACTGGGCAGGCTTGCTCCACTCCCCATAACTAAAACTGAAACCCACAAAGTGTGCATAAGTCAATTAAGTTGTCATAATTGTTTGGAAAAAGCTTGTACTTAACTTACAACCTCAACACAGGTCTATCCTATTAAAGCTGGGGAATGGTTCTTTAAGAATTTTAAAGCAACACTTGGAAAGAGACAGAAAGGAAAGGTCACAGGCACTAATAAAAAACAGGGACAGAGGTCACTGTCCTTTGAAGGCAGTTATTTCAAGCTATTCACTATCAAAAATCAATAGTACTGTTCTGATAGTATGTGACCGGAAAATTGGAACTGCTAAAAGGATCTGGTTTTGGGATCACAGTTCAGCAGAGAACACATGCTTTGAATGTAGATGTTCCCTCTGTTTTTAGCCAAAGTCATCTCTGGATATTGCTATGAAATATAGTCATCATTCAGGATAGACCAGTGAGTTATGATCCTAAGACTTGATATAAGCTATAAGATATTTATACACTTAACTTCCTTTGGAAAATAATATGCTGCTTATGTCTAATACTGATTCACTTCTTGATAAGCATCTTGCTAAGTTATGATTAGTTCAATTGTGGTGTATTGAAAAAGAACCCAATTTGACTTTACAGCCTATCAACCTGACCAGGAATTTTCATTGAAATTCAGGACAGAGTAGAAGGGGACAGTGGGTCTCGCACTGATGATTTGTCCGTTGTGTGGTCCTCCAACTCCAGGGTTAAACCACAGTACAACCCTAGGGACAGGGCAGGACAAATCTCTTCCGAATATCCTGGAAAATTATACTTAAGAATAATGAAAGTACTAAGTTGTTTGGCACTTGGTTCAACCATATGATGCTAACTGCCAAGGAAGTATATCAGCAGTATATCAGGAAGTATATTGTGTGATTGTGTGTGAAACACAGACACTCTGAAATTAATATTTGTTTTGTTGGTAATATGTCTTATTGTATTTCAAAATATGGTCAGCCGTTCTCATTTCATTTGAGAGGATCTTCCTATTCAATCTGAATTAAACCCTGGACTTAAATTCTTACTCTGATGGCACAACTGCAACCATACACAAACTTAGAAAGTTTTCCATGAGCATGGCTTCAGGGGGAGGGAAATATTTTATGTTGCTTTTATTTGTTTAGTTGTGTTTGCTTAATGTTTCCTTTGCCATCAAAAAGAGAAGGGTGGAGCTCAGTACCTTATAATTTGCAAGTATGCAGATATATTAATAGGAATTTAGATCATCAATTTAGTTTTCAGGCTGCATTCCTAGGAATTAAAGTGCTATCAGAGACAAACTTGGAGAGTTTTTGCAAAAATACAGTGTCTATTGTGTTGTCTTTCTCCTTGCTCTGAGTACACAGAAATTCTCTTCTGACTTGAGCTGGGCTGTTGGTGGCTTCATAGAAATGGACACGGAATAATTTTGGCAATAGTATGGAAGTCATTTTCTGTTGTCTTCTTCTGGGATATTTTTGTGGCTTCCTAATCTGTCCTACTGACCTGGGCTTTCCTGCTGTCTAGTAATATTGTGTTTCAAAGGTTAGCCAGAAAATTATTAGGCCGACTCAACGTGACGGGAGGCATCCCAAATAAAGTAAAGACAGTATTTGGAAACCACCTAATTTCTTGCAACCCTTGAGGTTCTTTAACAGACATGAATGGGGTGTCTTGTTTTTGAAAACAAATTTATATGGAAGCTAGTAACTCAAAAATAGAAAAATGATCCTAAATCTAGATTAAGAATTGTTAATTTATGTAGTGTCACAATATTTTTGAGCAAGGAATAGAATACATGCGGGGTGGGTAAATGGGTAGGCCTTCTTTAGTTTTTAATTTTTATTTTGGACCTGCTACTTTTCATAAAAATTTTCTAAAGAAATGTTAGGTCAAATCAGTGGGGGAAGTATTTGAAAGAAAGAAAGAAAGAAAGAAAGAAAGAAAGAAAGAAAGAAAGAAAGAAAGAAAGGAGGGAGGGGTGGAAGGATGGAAGGAAAAGGAAATGAAAGCTAGAAGGATAAATGGATGGATGGAAGAAAGAAAGAAAGAATGAGAAAGAAAGAAAGAAAGAGAGAAAGAAAGAAAGAAGGGAGGGGTGGAAGGATGGAAGGAAAAGGAAATGAAAGCTGGAAGGATGAATGGATGGATGGAAGAAAGAAAGAGAAAGAATGAGAAAGAAAGAAAGAGAGAAAGAGAGAAAGAAAGAAAGAAAGAAAGAAAGAGAGAAAGAAAGAGGGAGAGACGTTCAATGTTACCATGATTGTTTCCCCAGTGCCAGCTTTATGCCTTCCCTTAATGTGCTTTTCCAGGAACAGTTTTCAAATGAGAAGTTACGGCTGCTTTTCTGATTGAAACAAACTAGTGTTGATTGCTGATCAGCCATCTGTAAAGGAGGGCATCTCAGGAAGGATATGAGCTAATGAAAAAATGGGCCTGATTTGAAAGTGTGACGTGCTTCATGCCACAGGCCAGTCTGAGTGGCATGAGATTATATCTGCGCAAGTGAGAGGTAGATTGAGAATAAGTAACTTCTGTCTTAAAGATTAAATGGCAAATTTGCTATTAAATGTGAAAGACATAAAATGGAATTAACGCTTTGAGGTTGTTAGCTGTGGTTATATACACTCTGGAAATGGCACTTCCACCCTGTCACTTACACTGTCAAATGGTGCCGTCTTCTCATTGTGGCTCAATTAATACTCATTTAGGAGTATCAATTAAAGAAATGAGAAATGAAATCCTGACCCTTTGCAGCTGCCCTCATATTGCCCACTCTGGAAGGTGCATTTCTCGTGGCATTAGTTCTCCCTGTGACCTTTGGAACTAGTAAAATATTATTGATGAAATCATTAGGTTTCTTGGTAACCAATTGATAATTCTCCTCCAGGTTGCTTGGTGCTGATGATATTACCCTGCTGTAACTAGGAGACAAATGCTTGCATGGAAGGATATGGGGTTTGCTAAGCGATATTGCTGTTGTGTCCGGCATTTTTATAAATGCTCAAGGCACAATTCAATTTGTAGTGACTGCAAATTGAAGGTAAAAAATAAATCACTTCCAAAGGCACAGTACATGTGATATTTAATCCTGTCTTTCACCAAGTCAGGTCTGTTTGTTGGGTTGATGCTATGTAAAACGAACCTGAGATGGAAGATCTAGAAAGTTCATTCCTAACCATATATCCTCAAGAAAACCTTATGGTGGCTTTCAGCCAAATATATTCAGGGCTTCAGCTGATCTGTGATGGAAGCTTTGCTTTATTCCAGTGTTTCTCAAACTTGGCAATTCTAAAGATTAAATGGCAAATTAAATGGCAGCTGACTGGGGAATTTTGAGAGTTGAAGCTCACACCTCTTAAGGTTCCCAACTTTGAGAAACACTGCTCTATTTAGATCTTGGGAAAAAAGCTTCACTTTCTGGACTGGCACAAGGGAGAAAGTTCATTGGTCCTTTTCCTGTTGCGAACGTGGTGCACTGGATTATACACCAAGAGCTTGGCTTCAGAGCAGACCCTGATCTTGAATGTGAAATCATGCATGGGTTTCTTTGTCACTGCGTTATGTGTTTGTCAGCTGAGCTTCCATCCTAAGACTTACGGTAGCCTGCCAGAGAACGTTATCACATTCTATGGGTATGGTTTGCAGAAAACAGAAGGGAAAAAGAAACATGTGCCTAGGTTTGTCTGATTTATTGCCCCACCTTCCCAAACTGGAACTTCAGCCTCATAAAAGATGGGAATTAATTAATTAATTAATTAATTAATTAATTAATTAATTTATTTATTTTTAAAATTTATATGCTGCCCTTCTCCTGAAGGACTCGGGGTGGCTCACATGAATAAAAACAATAACAATAAAATCTAAAACCCATTCAAGATTAAAATCCCCTAATTTAAAATATATGTACTCACTAAGCAAATATGCAGTCTGAAGCTCCTCTTTAAGGTACGGCTGTACTGCTGGGGGTGAGGGGTTCAGGCCGACCTTTCCCTGTCCCAGTTCCCTTTCCTTTCATTTTTTGGCATCTTCAGATGGACCACCTCAACATCTTAAATTCTTAGAAGTCCATAGAGCTCAGATGCTAATAATATTTCTTCATAATGTTTGGGGTCCATGAACAATGCAGTGCAGAACTCACTCCTAAAGTGAGTTCTGCCATTAACTCCTACAACAAAAGTTGTAGGAGTTAATGGCAACAAAGTGTGCATCCCTGATTATACAGTGATAATCTAACCCCAGAAAAAGAGTAACGTATAAACTGACTACAATAAACTTAGCAAATTATTCTGGATATTTTAAGTCAACATCTAATCTTTCCTAGGCCTTAGACTTGGAAAAAATAAGGTGGAGAAAATTCCAAACTACAGTGAGCTTAATGGATCAGGTATTGTGGTATGATGATGATATCGTTTCAGTTTTTAATATTATTTTAAATCTATTTTTAAAAATAAATTCTGGATTTTGTTCCACAATTTGAAATGCTACCCTCTTTGCCTTTCAAAGTGGTGGTGTGGGTTTTATTTCTTTAAATGACTGGCGTTCAGTACTGTAAAAAGGAATCATAACCACCACACCTTTTCACGAGCAACCTGAATTTTGGCTGAGCAGGCAATTGATTGGTCCCAAAGAGGAGACCATGCCTTCTGGTATCTCTTTATTAGAGAGGATATGCAAGCCAGCATGAATTCAGCCTGGCTATGTGAGTGTTGAGCCTTACTAAGTGTGCAGTCTTGGAATTGCCTATGGTTTTGCAGCCCATTTGCCAGACCACCCAGGTCGATGTTTTGAGCAAATACACAGGTTCAGGCAAGGCCTGTCAAAAGCAGCAAGGCCCCATGAGTGGGAGAAGCCATTGGCTGTAGGGCTGTGCATAATCTCATGTGCACATTATAGCTGTAAAATGCATAGGCAACGTTTGGTGGAGGTTGTCAGCATTAGTGGGAAAAGTAACTGTTAAAAGGGGAGACAGAAATAGTTTGCAATTGTAGGAACAAAGTTGGTAAGGCTTATTTATAGTTGGCTCCTCGTGGAAACGTGACTGCTTTGTTGCTAATGGCCACCTTTGAGTGGGAATATGAAAATAATTGGCTAAGTATCACAGTTGCTATCCCTTTCATTTCTCATAGTAACTTTTGCAAGAAGAGAAGCATAAAAAAATATCAAGGTGAAACTTAAAAATGTATATGAATGTTCTTTGATCAGACAGAGAGACAGCTAATGAACCAAAAGAAACACAGTATTTCCTTTGCTGGCATTCAATCAGGCTTATAATGTCACTTCTTAGAATAAGGGAGTCACAGTGAAATCTCTTGCTTAACTCTCCTCATTAGTTATCATTTAGAAAATGAAAAGTTTTCTTTTTCTTGCCAATCCTATGTCTATGTGCAGAACTCGGTGCTATGTTACATGACTTTCCTTGGACTGCAATTTTTTGGGGGTACTGTTATTGTGGGAGATTGTGATGTAATGCTCATTGTCCCAATAAAGATTGGGTGAGCAGCAAAGGAGTGAACCTCTAAACCAGGGCTGTTGAACTCCTGGCCCACGGGTTGGATGCATCACATGCTGGTCACGCCCATGCCCAGTTTAGTGAAGGGGAAAAAAGTCCCTATACATCACATGATGCAGCTGTGATGATGTGATTTTGATACCCCTGCTCTAAACCAATGCTTAGATCTAAAGGGAAAGTGGCACAGTGTATTGATTGTTTGTCAAATGGCAATATTAATTGTATTATTACATTTACTTCCCAATGAACAGATATCCTCAGATATTCTTTTCTTTACAAACACAACATCTCCAATGAGAACCAATGAAACAATAGAATTGGTATAAGTAATAATAGATATCTCCTCCCTCCAATATCTATAATGGGCAGCATTTAGCCTGACAGCTAGAAATGTGCAGTGTAGAATCCAACAACTGTGCTTAATGAGAACATGGACTTCGTGGACAGCTGAATTAGGACAACAGCTTTCCAAGATGGTCCTAATTCATGGAATTTGTACTATAGAAAGATGTGGTGGAGTGTAGTCTGGATTCCCAGGAGGGAGGTGCTGCATTCCAGAGGGCAAAGAAATAGTGAAGTTTAGATAGTTTGCTTAGGAGAAAGAGGGTTAAAAAGGTTCTTCCCTAACAATTCTCAGATTGTATCTATAGTGATGCAAATAGTTGCTTCGGTTTGACAAGATTTCTGTCTATGGGTAAGGAACAATAAATAAAACTGCTCAGAATTAAATCCATGTGCCTTTCTTGGTTCTTGGGACCTGACAGCAGTCAAGTAAGCAAACAAATGAACCATTGAATGAATTAACAGAGTTCACAATGAAGGCACAAATGATCGGGCTCAAATGATCCTATTTTAAACACATTATGTGAAGACTTAAAACTCTGGAGAAGGCTCCAGTGTTGGAAAGACAGAAAGAAAGAGAAAAGGAGCAAAGTGGATAGACTCAGTTACAGCAACTGGAAAACCTGAAAGACCCAGTTAAAGACAGATCATTATAGAAAAAAATCTATCTATGTGGTTAAGGTCAACATTGATCTTTATGGTACAAGCAATGTGAAAAGGTGCACTTTCAAACAGTCTAGTTTTTAGATTTTAAAAGTCAACACCTGCATTTTATACAAGATGGTATGTACATTGTTCAATAGTAACAGAAAAATAAAGCCAGTCAAACTCAACTTTATGGACATCTTGATATAGTTTCTGTGGAACAGGATAGAAATTGTTTGACACATCTACTATGGAGGATGTTTTTCAAGTTTCCAATATAGCTTACAATCATAGGATTCTTTAGCACTCTGTCCCAATCTGACTCAGCTTCAAAGTCAAGATAAGGACTATCAACTACTTAGGTAGTGGTGGTAGTGAGGTGGTAGTGATGAAGATGGTGATGATAATGCAAATTTATCCTGAAAGTATTACTCATATAAAATGAATATTAACAATTGATGAATAAGTGAAACTCTTATGAAAAAATGAGTAGGTTTTAGTTGTGCATAGTTAGAAATTTACATTCAGGGTTAGGATAAAATGACATTTTCTGTTCGTTTAGTTTATCTATAACATCAACAAAGTTTACCTTGTGGGAAATAATAGCCAGCTACTAAAAGTTTATATATCAGCTTAGTCTCCGTCTTTGAGTAAAATCTGATCTGATCTGATCTGATCCAGTGAATACCTTTCAGGAAAACAGGTGCATAAAATCCATGTAACTTGCTTACATAATTTTCAAATTACTCTTATGCCAACCTGCGGCTCTCCCAAACTGTCCTGCTAGCGTGGTTAAAGACCATACCGTCAGTTGAAACCTAAAATTGAAGTCCAACTAATCCAAAGAATACTTGATGGATGAAGGTTCTTTTAGTACTCTCTATGAAAGAGGTCTTTGTGTATTGGGCTGGGAGAATAACCTTAAGAGACAGGGGGAAGACCCAAATCCAGGGCAACTGTTGGGCAAGAGATATTCTAGTCCACAGAAGGAATGGGGATGGCAAAAACATCTTAGAAGTGATCCTCCCTAATTCTCTGGAAAGTAAAGGCAAGAGAGAGGAGAAGTGCTTTCAGATTTGCAAGATTCTGTGACTGTAACCTTAACAATAAAAGAACCATGGTGGAACAGTGGTTAGAGTGTGGTACTGCAGGCTACTTCTGCTGCCTGCCCACTGCCTGCAATGTGGCAGATTGAATCTCACCGGGCTCAAGGTTGACTCAGCCTTCCATCCTTCCAAGGTGGATAAAATGAGGACCCAAATTGTTGGGGGCAATATGCTGACTCTGTAAACCACTTAGAGAAGGCCGTAAAGCACTGTGCAGCGGTATATAAATCTAAGCGTTATTGCTATTGTTAGGCATCATAGCGTTGGATTGCTGTTTGTATACCACAAACGGCTGACACTTTCTGAAATGTATATCCAGATGTTTTTATTGATACCGGCACATATGATCACAGTCACACAAGTCATAAATAATTATGATTGGCAACTTTAAACAAGGGATTCAATTTCACTGTTCCTCAGTTCTTGCTTTACCTCATGATTTCCACAGGTCAGGGTTGGATGTTGACATTTTGCTTTGCATTTTGTTTTGCATCATGCTAATTTATTAATCATTATTTTTAATCTCAAGAAATTATTTTTAAAAATATAATATATATATATATATATATTTGGTGTAATTTTCAATTATGAAAAAATAATCACCTCAGACATTAGATCTGGCTAAGTACTAAGGGAAGAGTCTGCAAACATATTGGTATGTTTCTCAAGTACCTCCCAGTCAATTTAGTTCCGGAAAGCAGCAATTGTAATATTAATACGAACAGCAGATAGTTTTAAAATCATAAATGCAGTTGGATTCCACAGTGGTTCTGATAAATAGGAAATTAAAATAATTCTGTTTTATTTCTAATCTCATTAGATATTGCACTTTAAAAGCTAAATATACCTTGTATACACAAATTATGTTAAAAGAAAATACCATTAAGGAATTTTATTCTGTAATAATTTAGAAGAAAAATAAATTAAATAAAGTTGTAAGATGTCTATAGATAATTTATAAGGAAAATAAGGGGTGTTTATCAAATTATTAGTTGCAAATAACTAGTCATTGCTGTGAGTGTTGATGGAAGTAAATTCAAGCTGCAACACTAGCTGAATAATTAAAATATAAAAATGGCTCAGATGTAATCCTTGGTCACATTGTATTTCTGTAACTCATTGTAGAAATGTCATATTTACTCATGACTCATTAAGAAGAAATGGGGAAATGACATTATTAGAAATATAGGTTCAACTGAATCACTGAGCAGAATTTACAGCAACGTTAACAATTCTAAATGCTTTATATTTCCGGGAAGATTATATATTGACTATTACACAATATTTTCATGGGAAAAAGGAAAAAAAATGGCACAATTTCCCAATAAATACCTCCAAACAATCAGGAACAAATGTCTGACTCTGATAAACTAGAATGCAGTCCAAATACAATTGATGATGATCAACCTCTACAGAGAAACAAGATTACTGTTTGGCATATTGTATCACTGTTTAAAGGTTGCCATTAAATATTCTTACAGAATTTATATTCATCTCTAGAAAGGCTTATTGTTTTTGTAAGAAACGGATAACACAGACGGTTCAGCACCAAAGTTAGTATAAGATTTACTATATGATCTTTGCTTCTTTGCACCGACAGAATATAACCTAAACATAACTGAATGGGTCATGCATTTCATGAAGCAAAATATAGACTTTAGTCCAGTGATGAAATCCATTTTTTTTTACTAGTGGTTCTGTGGGTGTGGCTTGGTGGGCGTGGCAGGGGAAGGATACTGCAAAATCTCCATTCCCGCCCCACTCCAGGGGAAGGACAGTGCAAATTCCCCATTCCCTCCCCACTCCTGGGGGAAAGATATTGCAAAATCTCCATTCCCACCCCACTCTGAGGCCAGCCAGAGGTGGTATTTGCCGGTTCTCCGAACTACTCAAAATTTCCGCTACCGGTTCTCCAGAACCTGTTAGAACCTGCTGGATTTCACCCCTGCTTTAGTCCTAAAACAAGAAATTACTACCTCTTATGCAGCAATACCACCTTAGTAGCTTCTATGCCTTTTCCCTAATTGAAATAGCAATGTTCTATGGGAGAAAAAAGAAAGATATACAGGTAGCCCTTGGTTAACACCCACTCATTCAATGATAGTTCAGAGTTATGATAATGCCAAACAAATGGCACTTATGACCAGTCGTTGAAGTTCTGCCTGTCCCAGCGCCCACATGTGATTTGACGGTGATCCAGGTGCTTGGCAACCAGCTTGCATTTAGGATGGTTGCAATGTCCCTCAGTCAGATTTGTGATTTCCCCCTGCCAGCTTCCTACAAGCAAAGTCAATGGGGAAATTGGCAGGGAAGGTCACAAGTCACTCCAGTAAATTGCTCTTGCTCTTGCCATTTCTTCCATGGACAAGCCCTGGTTACCGGATCTCAAACTCTGTAGCAAGTGCTCATCCATAGCATCCCCTCTGTCTGTATTGCCTGGCCATGCTCCTACTGCAGCCACTGGCACACCCTCCCACAATCAGCAGCAGCCACCTCTGCCCAGCTGTGCTCATACCATGCCACAGCAACCTCCCACATTTAGCATCTCCCACATCTTATTTTATTTATTTATTTATTTGTCAAGCATATATAAGATGACAGGTAAAAGTATAAACATAATTTGAATACATGAAAAGAGTAAGAATAAAGAGGAATATTAGGACAGGGATGGTAGGCACGCTGGTGCACTTATGCATGCCCCTTACACACACCCTCCCACATGTAGCAGCATCTAGCCCCCATCCAGCCTTGCTTGCACCACACTGTGGCAGCCACCAGGGACTACTTGTTGGAAGATGGCAAGAACTTTCAAGGATGTTCTTGCTTAATGACCAACAATCCTTGCTTAACAACATCAATGAGGACTGCTTCCATTGTCATCGCTAAGCAATGCATTTATGTGATGTCGTGTTTTATGACTGCATTGCTTAGTGATGGAAATTCCATTCCCAATTACCCCTGTTAAGTGAGGACTACCTTTAAAATCTACCAGTGTTTTTCTTGTATCTGCATCAGTAATTATTATACATTGTTTTTCTAAGTTCAGTGGTCAAAACGCTTGCAAACGTATTTGATTTTCTTTCCCTATTTTCTTTGTCTTTGAATATTATTTTATTTTCAATCAGACTAGATCTGGCCTTGGAGGTCTTCTAGTCCAGCCCCCTGCTGAAGTAGCAGACCTTATACCATTTCAGACATGTGGCTGTCCAGTCTCTTCTTAAAAACATCCAGTGATGATGAAGCATCCACAACTTCTGAAAATAGGCTGTTCCACTGGTTAATTGTTCTCACTGTTAGGAAGTTTTTCCTTAATTCCAGGTTGCTTCTCTCCTTGATTAGTTTCTATCCATTATTTCTTGTCCTGCCTTCCGGTGCATTGGAAAATAAGTTGACCCTCTCTTCTTTGTGGCAGCCCCTCAAATACTGGAATACTGCTATCATGTCACCCGTAGTCCTTCTTTTCTCTAGACCCATACACAATTCCTGCAACCGTTCTTCTCATGTTTTAGTCTCCAGGCCTTTAATCATATTAGTTGATCTTCTCTGCACTTTTTTCAAGATCTTTTTTTTGTAATGTTGCGACCAAAGCTGGATGCAATATTCCAGATGTGGCCTTACTAAGGCTTACTAAGGCTATATAAAATACTTCATGTGATTTTGATTCTATGACCCTGTTTATACAACCAAGGATTTACAAAGCTTTAATTTATAAAACCATGCTAGATTATATAAATGGGTATTCTCTATGTTGCAGGAATACTACCCCTCCCACCCCCAGACCCTTAAAGATATAATCTCTAAAGGATTCCCATGCCTTTCAGAGATTGTATTAGAATCTTCTTGGAAAACAGATGCCAGAAATAAAAGGGGCAGCAATACTCAACTCATGTGGCTGAAGTAACAGATCAGAATATAGCATTGCTTCTAAGATCATGTTTTTTTTTAGTTTCCTACCCCATTTTCTGAAAATTCTTTGCCTCTGAATTTTCTATCAAGGGTGAATTTTTAAACTTGGCTCTCTCAAATGCTTTATCCGCTTTAGATGCAGAAGTTTGTAATGCCTGCTGCAGACAATGCAGCAGAAGTGTTTATAGCATATCCCTACTACCTGTTTTCCTACTCCTGCTTGAGGGAGGAATCAATGCAATATGGATTTAACTTTATGTTTGAAATACAGTGTGGCTCATTCAAAAGCATAGTTAGCTTCGTACTGAATTTTAGAGAATCAGAAGCTAACAGTTTGAGTCAAAGTCTCTGATTTGACAGGTCAGTTTTAGAGTTAGTTGCCACAATGTTAAAAAGATGTTGAGGCTTTGGAAAGAGTGCAGAGAAGAACAACAAAGATGATTAGGGGACTGGAGGCTAAAACATATAAAGAATGGTTGCTGGAATTGGGTATGTCTAGTTTAATGAAAAGAAGGACCAGGGGTGACATGATAGCAGTGTTCCAATATCACAGGGATTGCCACAAATAAGAGAGTATCAAGCTATTCTCCAAATCACCTGAAGGCAGGACAGGAAGCAATGGATGAAAACTAATCAAGAAGAGAACCAGTCTAGAACTATGGAAAATTTTTCTGATAGTTAGACCAATTAATCAGTAGAATGGTTAGCCCCTGGTAGCTCTTCAAATGGTGGAGTAGTAAAAATGACGGATTTCTTGGGCAACTTCCAACATTTGCTGATCACATCCATCAACACACTTTGCAGTAGAGAGAAGCTGTTTTGTGGGAATGCAGATGCCTACCACTTGGCATATCCTGCTACCACAACTAGGTAGAACAAACAAAGTCAGAGTTGGAAGGAGGGTTTCAAATCCAGATGGTCATTTTTTAAAAGTAAGAATGACTCTTTTTCTTCTGACAGCTGGTTTCCATTTAAAAATTACTTTCTAAACCCTCTTTCACTCTTGAAAACCAGTTTGGTTTTTTTTTGGGGGGGGGGTTAATTTTTAAAAATATACAGAAAATAAAATTGGTGCAAAAAATGGCTGCAAGGCTGTTAATCACTGTAAGTCACTCTTAGTGCTTAACTCTCTGTGAAAGAAAGTAAATCTGGCCTTGGATTGAAAACAGAGCCACAAATCATTAAGGGAGGATAAATATCATCTCATTCCTGGGAAAGTGGAAAATGTGAGGGGGAAAAAAACCTCAAGAAGAAGCCCACTTTTATTTTGGTTGGTATAAAATAGAGGAAGAGGCAAATTCTGACAGATTTCCAAGATTGTCTTATCCTATTCCACAACAATAGAATGCATTCTTGGAATCCTTGGTAGCTGTGTTTCTTGACTTGCCTTCTTTGAAGGGCTGACACTATCTGAGAAATTCCTGCCCGATTATTTAGTTAAGCAGATCTTTGGTGCTCTTTCTGCCAGAGGCTTGCTGTAGTATTTGGAGAGGACCTTTTATTGCTCCAGATCTATGGATTGTGTTCTTAGGGAAGGTGTATTTGGTTTCTGCTTTCTCCCACTTTCATTAAAATGACAAAAAAATTATCCTCTCTTTAAGAAACCCAAACATTGTACTTCGATAAATATCTTTTATAGATCTTTGGAAAAATATTTGCCTGCCATTCAGAGGCACTGCAGAAAAACAAAGTTTAGAATCAACTATTGATTTTTGGACTGATTTGTGAATACGACCCTTGCTTTTATAGTTGGTGTAGATTAGTACCTAGCAGGTAAAAAGATCTCCAGACCCTTTAAGTTATTTATTTATTTTATTAAATTTCTATACTGCCCTTCTCCCAAAGGACTCAGGGTGGTGTACAGCCAAAGATAAAACCCACAAATATACAAGTTAAAAACAAATTAAAAATATTAAATAATTTGGCCGAAGCTAAAATAACATAAAACAACCCATTAAAATTACAT
>JANHZT010005457.1:19229-30218 GCA_032468215.1 Stegonotus admiraltiensis
CACCCCCACCCTCTAAATTCTGGCCTCAAATCCCGTGAAAACGATCCCCATAAGTTCATGATCAAAGTTAATATTTGTCACCCCGGTGGGCTTTTCAAATTCCCCCGACTGGGGGTAGCGGGGGGGGGAGCGCCTGGGTCTTTCGCGAGCCGTCTCCCTTTCTCTCCCAGAAGCCGTTTTCCCATCGTAAACATCCCCCCCGTTGCAAGACCCAGCTTCGCAGCTTATCATAAAACCCCTTTGAATGCTTATAAAAACTCCACATAAAACCCCGGCCGACAGAAAACAGCGGGGCTGGTTCCCTTCACCTTTCCCGTTTTACGGCCGCGGCGCTCGCTCGCTCGCTCGCTCCGCTCCCGCGCTACCTACTGGCGCTGCTGGCTTTGCCGGCGTCCTTGTTGGCCGAGGAAGACGAGGCTGAAGAAGCCGGGTTGGCGCTTTCCTCCTCGTCTTCCGGGTCGACGCCCTGCTCGCCGCGGGATGACAGGGCGGTGGGCTCGGCGGCGGCGGCGGCGGCGGCGGCGGTGGGGTCGCTCTCCAGCTTGCTGTGAGCCTTCTGTGGGCAGCCCTCGAGCGGGTTGTCGGCCGCGCAATAGGCGTTCTCGAAAAAGCGGTCGAAGCCCTGCGGCAGGACGCTGTTTTTGTTCACGCCGGAGTAGAAGCCGGTGGGCGGCGGGGGGTTGCCGCTGGGGGGGTGGTGGTGGCTGTAGGCGCTCTCGTTTTTCATCAGCATCTCGGTCATGGTGGACGGCGGGAGGCAGTCCCGGTGCATCAGCTCCTCGGCGGAGTAACACGAGGCGTAACCGCTCCTAGGGTGCCATTTATTCGAGGGGTCCAGCCCGTAGGAGACCTCGCGCACGGGCTGCACTTGGGAGAGGTTGGCGGAGTAAGGGTAGGAGATCTGGCGAGACGGGGCCTGGGGCAGGAAGGATGACACGGTCGAAAATTCGGGGACGTAATAGGTGCAGCTGGGGAGGTAGAGGTTAGAAGCGCAACCTGCTCGCTCCCCGAAGTCGCCGCTCCGCTCCTTGCGCGACTGGGAGCAGAAGTTGCCGAGGTTGACCGAGTTAAACATCTTTCTCCTTTTCTCGCTCCTATAGAGAGAGGTTGGGGATCCGAGGTGCAGAGGGGGAAAAATTTGGGAAGGCGAGATGACGCGCTATCCGTCTTAGTCGCGCTCTCCGGGACACGTGATCCAAAGTAGATATTGCCCATATATCAGTTTGGAAGCGCTGGGAAGCGTAGGGGTGGTTCACTTAGGTAAGATCGCGGAGGTTCAAGCGATTGGTTTTCCGACACCGCAGAAACATTATGAAAATCAATCGCGGAATTTGTGCCCGCGGGTCTGCCAGGCGCACACACCCCTTGTCAGCATTCAGAGCGGGCGCCAAAGGGTGACTTGAGGAAGTTCTCTCTTCCTCTTCCTCTTCCTCTCCCCTTTTGGGTTTGGCTTTGTGCGGTTCGGGTGGGGGGATTCCGATGTGGGGTAGCTGCGTGGGAGTGAGGGGGTGTGTGGGAGGGTCTATCCGAGGCTTTAACTGTAATCTCCCCCTCGCATGTGTGTTCCTTTCCCATGCTAGTCATATTTTAAGTGCTGGATTATCTCTCTCCCACCCCCCACCCCCTTTTCCTTTCCCCCTTTAATGGAGATTGAATTACTAGAAGCTCAGAGGAGAGGATAAAGATTCTTCAGTAAGTTTTTCAAATATTTCTCAAGGTCTCCATTTGGGAGCGAGGCTTGCATCCACATTCACTGTGCATCTTGCCCAGGAGGGTAGGGGGACAGAGAGAAAGGAGGGAGCAATTAGCCCCTGGCCTTCCCCATTGATGGATCACCTGATTGCTCTAGCAGCATCTCAGGTAGGCAGGAACCGTGAGGAAATGTCCTTTGGCAGCCGGAGGGGAGTGGTGGTGTAAACTTTAAAACTTTTGCCAGAGATGGAAATCCAAAACTGGAATCTGGTGAGGCCTAGGATGAAAGATTAGAGTAAGCCCAGTATGAAAGAGGCCAGCTCAAAATGAAGAACCCATGATTTAAGATAAGGACTGATAAAGGATGAGAAGCCTGTATTTTTTTTAAAAAAATGTTTGGTTAAATATTTATCAGGTAAGAGAAGTAGAGTGAATATTTAATGCAAGTGTTTATTGTCAATCAATATATGTTCACCGTGTCTTGTAAATTTATTTGGTCAGCTAAGTTGGGGGAGGGATGTGTGATAGGAATTAAGGAGTTTTATTAAAGTCATTTGTCCTTGTATCCCTCCTTTGGATATTTTTCTTCACATTTTGTATCACGCCACGATTTAAAGCTGAAAGAAGATATATTTGGGGAGCGAGTGCCGTTATTGACATTTCCAGTGACTTTCAAACCATAGTCCTCTTCTCCCAATATTAATTCAGGAAACTGTGATAAAAGATATATAAAACATATGGGCAGTTGGATGAGGTGACTCATATATCCATAAAAGCATCCAAAAGAGACTTTAAAAAAAAATGAACGTGGACTTGATTTGCTGCTTAAAGTAAAATGAAGAATATATATATTTAGGTATTGTCAAAGCTGCAGGCTACATTTGTTTAATAGAAAGAGCAGAGCTGTCTAATATTCTCTTGCCTCTTTGTTATTTCCCCCCTTCCTCCTCCCCTTCCAAGTTTTATGTTTGTCTTCTTTAATTTACTTCTTGCTGATTCTGTTTGCTCCATTCTGTTCTTTCAGTCTGTTCCACCGTTGGGAAGTGAGATGGATTGGGAGGACGGAATCAACTACAATTTTACTTTGTTTAGATAAAATCCTCCTGCCTTTATTGCCGTCACTGGCTCCACTTTTGGACAGTTTAAAAGCCCCATAAGAAAATTCACTTAGTATCAGAAGAGTAAAATGACTTTAGTAGTGGTATCCTGTCGATACATGTTGTAGGAAACTAAAGTCACAGGAAGAAATGGGAAAATCCAGAATTGTAGCCGGTTTACAAAATAATACATTAAGAATGTTGTCTGTGCACTGTTGGCAAGGGAATTTTTCCTCTGTGGAAGATAGGCTGGTGTGAATCTTTTAAAATGCACTTCTAATAAGAAGACTAGAGAAAGACAAAGATGGCCTGATTTGCCCTTCTGATTTATTTTCACTGATGTATTTTGATTAGAATGACCTTTCTTGTCTTTCAAAGCAACAGATAAGGGCTAGTTGGCAAGGCAAACCTGGTTTGCAGGAATATTTTTTCTGGGAAGGATTCAGCATAGAGCCAAACGGAACTGCAGTTAATAAGCAAACTATTTTACAACAAGAAAGAGATCAGCTTGATGGACCATGTCTCATAAAAGACCAAAACCTTGTTAATGTGAGGGGTGGTAGCAATGGTGGTTAGAGGGGGGGGGACACGGGATGTGGACTGAAGAATCCTTCCCAGGATGGCACACCTGGCATTGACGCATGTCATCTAAAGCCAAAAGGGCACCACTGGAAGCCTTTTTCAATTCAGAGCCTTCATTGATATTGTAAAAGGAGGAGACCCCCCCTATTAGTTTTATGGCAGTCAAAAATCAGGAATCTGGTAGCTATTTTGAATAAAATGTGCGTGTCCGGAAAGCGTGCCACCACATACTTTATTAGGGACCTTTCAAGATAAGCTGGAGCAAAGTCAAGGGGGCGGGGGGATGTGTGCCTCTGCAGCATTTCGTAAGGCACAGGATTAAAACTTGCCTTCACTGCTGCCCTCACTCCAGATACTGCCCTCACTCCAGATACGATTTTAGTGTTTGGGCTGTTTTACAAACTTCTTCCTCTGGATAAGTAATTTTCCAAATCGCTCCAGACACATCCATGTTCCCCTGTCATATGAGGGCACCCCTGTGCCAGCATGAAAAGGACGTCCTGTGTTTTGCCATTGATGCCAATCTCCATTTCTTAAGCCTTACTTTGAGGAGTTGGGAGACTTCTTTTGGTCTCTCCCAGCTGTCCATTAAAGCATCAGGGAGCCTTCCCCTTCTCTTTTATAGAGTAATATTCATACGTACAGCACACTATTAAAGGTATTGTTTACAAGGCTTATTATCCCTCATCCATTCATGCCTTCCTCAACCCCCACCCACTCTAACACTCCAAAACCTGCGATGATATTTTCAGTAAGGCTGACTGGGAAAGATGCTCCATTCCACATCTGATCCAAAGACCCTTTCTCCCCCTCCTCAGTTTTGTACTTGGGGTAGAATTACTTCCCCATTTCATTCAACTCTTTTGGTGGTGGTGAACAGAAGAGATCTAAAGGTTTGTGGCTAAAAGTATGTGGGGCGTAATGTCTGAGGCTCTTTCCTCTAGGTGTGTGGATAATTTACTGCTCTTAATAGGTAGATATAAGTTTGAACAAGCCCAGCGCTGTGGCCTGTTTTAATGCCCGGTTTAAAGTATAGGATTTGTCGGCTTCCTGCGAAGAAACACGGAGAAGACAGCTGTGGAGCCCTTGAATTTGAACCAGCAAAGTCAATTCCCTGACTACCATAAAACAGAAGAATGAAGGCTGGAAGTCTCACGTTCCTTTTGGTTTCCACTTAAACAACAAAAGAAAGAAAGAAAGAAAGAAAGAAAGAAAGAAAGAAAGAAAGAAAGAAAGAAAAGAAAAGAAAGAAAAGAAAAGAAAAGAAAAGAAAAGAAAAGAAAAGAAAAGAAATAAAGGAGGGGGAAAAAGGCCCAATGCACACACATATATATGGTGAATAAACTGCAAGGTCCGCTGAACTGCTTTCATCCTTGAAAGATTTTATTTTTGCAGCCGACCCAACTTTTTACAAACCATTTTAGGACCCCTTTTTTAATTTTTAAGAAATAAAGGACAGCCTGATGCAAACGTTATTTTAAAATGGATTTGATTGCTTGCTCCTCGTAAAATGGGAAGAAGAAAAGGAAGGAAGGAAGGAAGGAAGGAAGGAAGGAAGGAAGGAAGGAAGGAAGGAAGGAAGGAAGGATAAAAAGAGGAAGCAATTTTGTCATTTTTCAGGCCAGGCTTCGTGTATGCAATTAAATGTGTATATCTACAGCCAGCTGGTTGTTTATGGCTCTTTCAATATTGCATTGCATGAAATTGCTATGTTAATACAACGGTACATTTCCATCCTCTCCTGCCAATTCATTTTCTGACTTAAGGATGAGCCTGCTTAAACACATGCTAGCGTTTTTTTATTTTGAAATTATTTTTAAGGACACAGGAGTGAGATACTTCAAGCTTGGACAAGACTTTCTAGGAAACTTTCTTTCTTTCTTTCTTTCTTTCTTTCTTTCTTTCTTTCTTTCTTTCTTTCTTTCTTTTTCCTTCTTTCTCATAAATATCAGCCTTCAAAGAAGCAGGGCCCCATTTTCCTTGCAGCAGGCTGGGCTAAAGAAACGTTAAAATTTCCAGTATGGCCAGACTTGAGTTCTGGGGTTGTTTGTATATGTTAAAGGAAGTTGAGTCTGACCCTTATAACAGGCAGAGGATGAATTTGGATAGGAGCTAGAAACACGTGCTGCCAGTAAATGGGTCTCTCCAGGATAGCGAGAAAAATAAATAAATTCATGTTCTCCTGTACCTATTTTTATTAACTTCCCACTCCAATCTGATAACAACTTTTGTTTTCCTCCAGAGTTCTTTGGTTGATATTAGCAAATGTGGTATGGAGTCTGTTTTGGAGAAGGCACCTTAAATGTTATCCATTAAAATGATTGTGGTGCAGTCACCTCTCCAAGCATATTAATCACAGGCTTTCAAGCAGTGCAAGGCAGAGTGCTTTTAAAAGGAGAAATCAGGAGAGAGGGAGGGGGGAGAAAAGAAAATAGCGCTTGCCTTTTCAGCATTAAGAAAAAAACACTTGCAGGCTTTTTCCAAGAGAATGCTAGATACTACTCTAAACACACTTCCTTTTGCTTTAGATAACTCAGATGATTATGTCGACAAATAATCATTTCAATAATTTGCGAACCGGCACCGCTCAGCCTGCGTTAAGCAACTATTTTCTTGCCTTGTATCAGGCCAAATAATTTCCCCCATTTTCGGGACGCCTTTATGAACTACATATCTCACAGTTGTGCCTTGAACTAAGGCCCAATGATTTCACTGGAAGAGGCTTGCAAATAAATGAGTTTGGAATCACAGTCTGGCATTTGATTGCTTTTCTTTTATATTGCAGTTTTGGCGCAACAACAGAGTAATTACTTCCCACGGAGGGGAAAAAAAAGGAAAAAAATTCCAAGTATTTAAATCAAATTGCAAACCTTGCGGGTATTAAGAGGAAAGACTAGCGAAGCCATACAGTTAAGGAACCGAGGACCAGAAGACAATAGCTACAAGAAGGAAGCTGTTGGAAAATATTATTGCCCTCCAATGTCAAAGATAAATTTAATTGGATGGGAGCCAGCCTACTAAAGATGACTTCATAAGCAGCATACGGTTCCAAGATAGAAGGCGAGAGGCAGGCCGAGCTCTTTCAGAGAGGCTGAATTGCAAGTTCAAAATCATGTGGACCCAATAAAGATAAAAGCTGATAAGCAGCATCCCACACGCAAAGCCCACACTGAGCAGGGTTGAGGGACCGGGAGGGAGGGAGGGAGAGGCTGGGTGGTGGAAAGGAAGATGCTCACCTAGCAGCCCTATTATGAATGCATGCAGACCACTGGTTGTGATCGGGTCAAGAGCAAATGGAGTCCAGGGATGGGTAAGAAACTCGGGGTTGTCTCGTCCCCTCGGATCCTCTGTGTGTGTGTGGTTCCCCCACCCTCTTCCGTGGATTCCAATGCAGATATGGCAATACAAAAAAAAACCCCTCACTTTGATACAGCTTTGCTTAGAAGTAAAAACCACAGGGCATGTGTTACTTCCTCAATAAGTAACCAGCCACCTGCTAACTACGGTAGGTGAAAGAGCAGGCTCTGAGTTGAACTAAGAATTAGTGAGGACGAAGGGGGCCATTTAATGTATGCTGCACGGGCGCGCACACACACACACAAGCATAGGCATTCGCATGCACAAACAGGCTCAAATATAGATGCTGCAAAGCCACATCCACTGGAATTTGTCAACAATTCATCTTGTGTAAGCAAGTCAAAGGAGACCTATTCATTCACCCATGAAATCTATTTTCAGGGTACAGAGCATCACTTAAAAAATAATAATAATCGGGTTAGCGCAAACGTGCAACATGTTCATACCCGTATAACATAATATAATATATACATATATGTATATTGGGAATGTGTGCTAGTTATTACTTATTTGACTTTAGGGATTTCTTTTTCTTTTATTTATTGAGTTATTGTGATGTATTCTGTGTTTGGGTGTGTGGGGGAGGGAGCTGCACCAAGGGAGGCTCATTCAATTCCATTGTACACATGTTGTGCATTGACAATAAAGGTTTGATCTGAGTTTGAGTTGATTTGGTTAGTGGTTTATGGGGGGGAAAGGAAAAAAAAAAGAAGAGGAATTTATTTATTTATTTATTTATTTATTCATTTATTTATTTACTTAAATTTTTATACCGCCCTTCTCCCGAAGGACTCAGGGCGGTGCACAGCCAAAGTTAAAAGAAACAGATATATAAAATTTAAAAACAATTTAAAACATATTAAATAATTTGGCCCTCACATTAAAAACAGAACAACCCCCTTAAAATTAATATTTAGGCCAGAATGAGGGGAGATGGTTGTTCTCTAGTCAAACCTTTCCAAACCAGCCAGCATGCAAAATCATATTTGTACAACACCCACAAAGAAACTTTGTATATGCAAAAAACAAAACCAAAAACCCCTTGCATATACAGTCAACTTGCTTTATGGTCTCCACCAGGCTCTTGTTGAAATCTCTTTCAAGTTAGTTTCTCGGCAAATATCCTTGGGGTTGGGCGTGGTGGTAAAACTAACCACCCCTCCCTTTATCTACATCTTTATGCATTCTATAACTTTCTCTGGGTAGAGAGACTGATATACACACAAGCATTCAGCCATCCCTTCATTTGTATGCTGCTTTGATTTTTTTCCCCTTTTTGTCCACAGCCAACTCTGTTTTCATTTGACTTAACGCGATCGAAGTAAAATCTCGGGTTTTTTTTTTTTAATAGGGTTAAAAACGCTAAAACTCTCCACTGGCTTCTCCTTTTCTCTCTCCCCCCCCACAACCCCGCGCCACCGTGCACAACGTAGGATCCGCACTGTTAGAATCAACCCGCGTTGACTATGTAGCCCAACGAAAGAGAATGCCCGAGAGAGTGAAAAAGTGATACTCTTGCAAATCCAGAAACCGGTTTGGAGATCATTTTTTAAAAAAATTATTTATTTATTTATTTATTTTACATTATTTCACTCCTGCGAAATATCCGTCTCTTTGTTTGCATGGGGCCGTGTGCGCGTGCGCACAGCCGTGTACTCGCTTCGTTCTCCCCGAAGTGTGCATATTATATCCCACCCCACTCCACACACATACACAGTCTGTGTACACGCGGACCTATTTTGAAGGAGGACTGAAGCTTCGTGGCTAGTGCTCTGGTGTGTCAGGAGAAAGTGGGGCAGCTGAAGAACAAGTTAAATTAAAGGATTTATTTTCTCCCCCCCCCCAGATGTTTAAACATTTGGGAGGGGTTGTTATTGTTTAGTGGGACATAATGTAACTTCTGAGAGGCCTTCTAAAGGACGGCGGTTCCAAACTACCCTACCAAATATATTCTTCAATATTTGTAAGCGGAGGTCTATAGGTAGGGGCAGGAAGGGAAAAGAGGGATTGGATTAATCCAGCCAATTATTTAATAATTACCATATCTTGGAAGATGTCACAAAACCTTCTAAGGAAGAAATCTTCTCCTTCTAAGAAACACTTTGCCAGTGTTAAAAAAAAGAAAAGAAAAAAGTACGGGGCTCCAGCGAGGGAGCTTAAGAAAGGAGCTTAAACATATTTTTCTATATGCCCATTCCTTCAAATGATAACAAAAACCCAGCCAATACAGATCACCGCCAATGATTTGGTCAGGATGGAAGTAAAGCTGAGTTTTTTTTTTTTTTAAAGACAGCAGAATTGGTTATTTATTTATACTAGACCTTAATGTCCTGATTTATGCATTCCATTTTAAATACTGCCACCTATCAATCTATCTTAATGAATTCCTACACCCCTTTCAATAATTAACTATGCACCCACACAGTCAATCAGTCTATTTGCCTGCCTGCCTCTGCCTGCCTCTGCTGGGTTCAACGGAGCAACTTCTTCCAGCTTATTTTTCCACTTTTGAATATGGAACAATCTTGTTTGAAGGATGGAGTTGATTAACCTAGAAGTTTGCAAATGTAAAGACCCACATGCAATTACCGAAGAGCAGTATCTACAGCTGTATATATACCTCCTTGCTTTCTTCTTCTTTCTTTCTTTCCTCTTTTGCCTACTTTTAAATGCTAACAGACTAAAGTCAAAACTCTAAAAAAAAATAAGGCCTTTGGAGTTTAGATCTTTGGGTTAACTTTGTGTTAACAGGTAGAATAGAGGCGACAAGAGGTCAGATCACACAAGGAGGATGAGAAACAAAGGATTTTAATTTTTTTTATTATGTTCGTCTGTCTGTCTATCAATTATCTATCTATCTACCTATCTATCCTCTATCTATCTATCTATCTATCTATCTATCTATCTATCTATCTATCTATCATATATAATAATCATATGTAAGCCGCCCTGAGTCTCCGGAGAAGGGCGGCATATAAATCGAACCAATAAATAAATAAATAAATAAATAAATAAATAAATAAATTCTCTATCTATATACCTATATATCCATCCATCCATCCATCCTTCCTCATCTATTTTAACCTACCTCCCCCCGCCCTTTTCTCATCTGCTTGGCAGGACTAACAGGGGGGAAAAGTCCTTGCTTTGCGATGTGTTTTCCAAACTAACCAAGATGAAACCAAACCGGAAACACAAAATGGGAAGAAGTGGGGGGGGGGCGGTGCGGGGCTGATGAAACTTGCAATGCACATCTGGCCTGAATCTAAGCAAGATACCAGAAACACACACACACATACACACACTGCATAGATTAAATGTGCTTTTGAAAGCTGTCACTCACCGAATTGGCATGGTGGGTTGTGATTTCTCCTCACTCATCTAGAAAAGAATATCCATGCCAGCTCTCCATCCTTGCCCAACCATAGATTTTTTGGGTGAACCAAACCACCCATACTTGTTCTTCTCTCTCTATAGCACAAATGGGGCATTCTGAACCATAATAACCATGGCTAAATAAACTTCCATGTATTCCATACCAGACTCTTTTTTTTTTAAATGATGGGTTGGCTCATCAGGAAAACCCAAATGAAGGCCAAGCTCTTCATTTAAAACTAACCAAAATGCCACAAAAACTTGTTCTGTCTTTTGTGGAACTTTGGGATGTGGCAAAAAAAGGGACTTTTTGAACTTTGGTTCTGAGGAAATACAGCATAAGGAGCTCCAAGATTTAAGGGAATGTTCTGGGGTTTGGAATTATTATGGGTTGGTCACATAGTCAGTCAGATGTTTAGACTAGATTTTGGCATTTTTACCAACCTATCCAGTCCTTCCCAAGGAGCCAGGATAGGCCATTTTTTATGTTTGAGGGTGTTCAATGTTTCCTCGCAGGATGTAAGCTGTGCCCAGTAAAGCAGTATTGTTGTTGTTGTTGTTGTTGTTGTTGTTGTTGATGATGATGATAAATTATCACCCTAAGGAGTTCTCCAGCAATTGTCTGTGTAACTCTCATGCTTTCTGCCTCTTGGAAACCAAGACAGAAGACAAGGAAGGGACAGAGGAAGAATTTAAATTATGGGGATGGCCTCGGGGGCTGTAATAGATTAAATCGAGCCTCTTTTGTTGGCCAAGTGGCTGCTGCCAATATTTCATAAAGGGTCATATTGTTTCCTCGAGAGGAAGGTAAAAACCCAAGTTATCTTTCACACGCGGAGAACAGCTCGCCACTGGGAAGAGAGGAGAGGGGGTGGGTGGGAAAAAG
>JANHZT010005460.1:0-20716 GCA_032468215.1 Stegonotus admiraltiensis
ACTCTGTAAACCGCTTAGAGAGGGCTGTAAAGCACTGTGAAGCGGTATATAAATCTAAGTGCTATTGCTATTGCTATGATATCTTTATGAGAATATTGTCATGACTCTACCAATAACCACATTGGATCCCTCTCTGAGGGAAATGGGCAGTTCAGAAATGTGAAAATAAACAAACAAATAAATCTTCTTCCTGGTTCCTTAAAAAAAAAAGCATAGCTCTACTGGATTACAGCAATACCCTCCAGACTTTTGTTTCTCACAATGCTCAGCAAAGTTGTCTTTCGATTGCTCACAGCCAAGGTATGTCTTGCTCTCTTCATGGTTAGGGTTAAAATCAAGATTGCTGCTCCCAAACTAAGCTAATATTTAGGATTCAATAGTAGTATATATGCAATTGCCCCTCATTAACTTTTTAAATTTAAATCTAATTTACTATAGTGTAGTTACTTTTTCTCTTACTGAATTGTGTTAACCAATTTTCCTAGAATAGACTTTAAGTTAGTTGGCCTTTAATTTCCTGGATCTTTCTTGGATTTGTTTTTATTTTTTGAAAGTTACAATTTTGAAAGTTAGACTATACTAACCTTGAGCCCACTGGAGAAGAGCCAAATGCTGGGAATGATCGAGGGCAAAAGAAGAAGAGGACAACAGAGAATGAGGTTGCTGGATGGAGTCACTGAAGCAGTAGGCGTGAGATTAAATGGACTCCCAGGGATGGTAGAGGACAGGAAGGCCTGGACTCTATGGAGTCGTGATGGGTCGGACACGACTTTGTGACTAACAACAACAACAACAAACCTTGAGCCCAAAATGGTTTTTTGTTTAAGTGTAATCCTCTCTGAGTAAATGGCTATATTTGATTTCTTTACATTTTTCCACCTGCTCATCCAGGCAATTGGTATATGCAGTATCTGTTAACCATACACTATAGCCAGTCTCCTGGACGAAAACAATAGATTGTCAAATCCTTTAAAATGACCTGCAAATTTCATGTCAATGTATTATCATCATCCTGGAAATCATTCTTCCTATGATGTAAAATCTGTTTGGATTCAGTGTTGAAAATGCTACAACAAATCAAGCTATTATCATTGCCTCAAAGAGTGGAAAGGTTTCCTCGTAAAACATAAAGCCTGGTTCTAATGCCAGTAAAAGATGAATAAATTGGTCCTTGAGGAAAAATAAATGGCAATAAACATATTGTTCTGCAACATGTAGTACATTTGGTATTGAAATTAAACTCTGTAGGGAGTAAAATGTTGTTGCTTTAAAGGAGCAATATCAAACTGTTGTTCCATCATCCTTTCACTCTGTAGCAGATGCTGTTATTCCTGTGGAAACACTTCACAGTGCCCACGATCCTCTTATTGATGTCAGTTAGGATGCATTTCTCAGTCCCTGAGGCATCTTAGTTTAGTTCTCCTTTTAAACTTCCAGACCACTGTGATTCTTTTCCCAAGAGTTTTTGGAAACAAAACTTTAATTAGGATAATCTTTCCCTTATCATTCTGTGTCTTCCCCTCCTTCCCCAACCCTTTTAAAATTATTTGATTTGATTCATTCAATATACAACTCATGATATAACCTTCCTTAAATTGTTCCCTTGAACTAAACAATAGTTGAGAAAAATTATTCATATAAAATAAAACAACTCATAATAAATTCTCATTTCAACTAGTAATTTTTTATGAAATTTCACAAAACCATATATTCCCTCTAAGTGTACTGAAATTAGCTTTGCCTATGCTAACAGCTGCAAGATATTATAGGACTTTTCTTAGGACTTTTATCTCTTCTATCGAAGAATGTTTAAATTATGGGAGTATGCCATGATGGGTGTCAATTTCTTGACATAGTATTTAAATGTCTTTAACCTATTCATCTACCAAAATGAAAGAGCAGAATAGAATGTGGAACATGGCTTTAAATGGTGGCTTATTTTGCCTAATATTTCTTCCTCAGTTTTGCCCTCATTATATGATTTGAAATTTTAATTACCTCTCATGAAACACAGCTCCTCTCCAAGCAGTCGAAAAGATTCAGATGACAAGATTGCCTAAACCTGCTACCATAAGGAGTGCTTATTGTCACTCATCTTCTATTTTTAACCAATTCAAATATAAATGGCTCTTTTGTTTATCTTTGGAATTATTTCCATTTAAAACTTCTTTATTATGGTATAGCTTGAAACACACCATTTACTGATTATTTAAAAAAAACACTTTATTAGAACAGGGTTTTTTTTTAAATTACATTGCATTCTTATATTTTTGTGGGAAGGATCCAATTAAATTCCATGGGCATTCTGAAAAGAAATATACAAAATTTTCTGCTCTTATGTTAAATTGTTCTAAAGAAATACCATCTGGCATAGGCTATATTTGCACAAAACATTAAACTCTAATCCAGTGCTATTTGAATACATCTTGAATTCTTGTGTTTCTTTTTCCATATGTGGCTGCTAGAGACTAGAAATATGCACTTCCATTTTCAACTAAACATTGTTCATTGGGGTAAATCTTAGTAAAAACTACCTATAATTCTGTCTGGTACGAAATGGTAGACCAGTTAATAGACATGTTTCATATCAGAAGAGAATTGTCACAAGGTAATAAACCAACTACCAATGATTTTTCAGACTAAAATTCATCTGTAGCATATATGCCCTAGGGATTTTGAAAAACTGTGTTTTTCAAAGGCAAAATGTGTTGATCTATATTCTTTTCAGTTTGTTAGACTTAGTAGAAATAAAAAGCTTTCTGACTGGTTAGTCTAAAACATATGGAGACATTCAGCTACAGAAATGAGGGAAAGTGTTTTCAAACAAGTGAAAAATATTTAAAGGAATAATGGAGTACAGTAGCATGTTGGCGAGGAATGGTTCATTTTTACAAGATGCAGCCATAATTTTTTTATTGAAAGGATTAAATAGATTGTAATCAAGGCTGTCATAAAAAATGGTTGCCTTCCTCTTCTGCAGAATATTTGAAAAGAAAATAGCTCTAAGGTAACAGAACATAAAAGCAGGGGTGACATCCAGCCGGTTCTGACAGGTTCTAGAGAACCGGTAGCAGAAATTTTGAGTAGTTCGGAAAACCGGCAAATACCTCCTCTGGCTGGCCCCAGAGTGGGGTGGGAATGGAGATTTTGCAATATTCTTTCCCAGAAGTGGGGAGGGAATAGGGATTTTGCAGTATCCTTCCTCTGGAGTGGGGTGGGAATAGAGATTTTGCAGCATCCTTCCCCTGCTATGCCCACCGAGCCACACTGTGCCCACAGAACCGGTAGTAAAAAAAATTGGATTTCACCACTGCATAAAAGTACAACATGGCTGAAATATTTTCTTACCAGACCAAAAGTGATTAACTGTAGCATGTGGTTTAATCACTTTGTCGTTTCAGTTGGATTTTTTGATACTTTAGTTTCTGTGCAGGTACATAAGCATACTGTATATACATCAAACAACCCACAAATTCTGGGTCCAAACTTGCAGTGCCAAGAACTAAATTTTATTGAGTGCACATCTTCACAGTGAGTGAGTGAGTGAGTGAGTGAGTGAGTGAGTGAGTGAGTGAGTTTTTCAATGTCCCTGCCAGCTTCTCACAAAGAAATTCAATGGTGAAGCCAGCAGAAAGTCAGAAAAGTTCCTGTTCCCACTGCTTTTTTGCACACGTGATCATTCTGCTTCTGCTTCAATAAGGAAATATCTCTGAAGTGATGGCCCAATGGAACATGGATTATCTGGCACAAATAGACATTTTGTCATTATGCAGCTATTCTACCCAAATTATGAACAAAGTAAATTTCATTTGGTCAGCTTTTTAAGCATACTGACCTAATTCTTATTTCCCAAACTAATATATAAAGTAAAACATAATTATCCTTCAAAGTATATACTTCCCTGAAATGTGAGCTGCTCAATTAAGAATTTGCATATTGCAGAACATTGTATGTAATGTTGTATGTAATATGAAAGTAATTGCATTCAAAACATCTATACTTGTAATAAAAAAGTAAAAATATGGGTTTCAGTCAGATTGAACTGGAAATTTGATAACGTATAACTGAAATAGATCAGAAATAGATTTGTTGAACTCTAACCCTAATAAAAAGAACCAGCTTTATCCAAAATACTGTTTTGTTTCACCCTAAAAGCAAACAAAATTATTATAGTAATAATAAGGAGTAGAGTCCATTTTATCAGATAATCATTCTGACTTAAAGATGAAAAAATGTACATGTATAAGTTCATAAATAGTAGGGTTATAAATGTTTGTAACAGGAAAATAAAATGCAGAAATCATTATTATTTTTAAGAAGTAAGTTACTTCTTAAGTAGTAACTATTCAGAGAACTGCTGCAATGTGATAGCCTGTACATTATTACACTGATTAGCTGATTAAAATATATGTTATAAAAAGCCTTTTCTGTTCATGCCACGGAAGAGTTGATGATTGTTATGTCATTGATTCCAAAGTGAAATTTGTTTTTAAGGTCATTTTCTTCAGGAATATCTCCTTGAAGTAAAAAATAAAGTATCATAAATTGAAACCTCATCCTCCTATATTTCGGTATCAGATTTGTTTCTTCTTGATATTTATTCTTCTAAATACAAATGCCCAGCTGTCTGCAAGGAGTATAAATTCTTCTATTCCCCACCATCCAGTCAGAGCTGAAGAAGCTTCTTGGATGAGAAGCGAAACATCTTCAAAGAAAAACCAGAAAGTCCAGTTGCCTTGAAAAAAGCACCTTTTGGACAACCATGACCTGGATGATTGAGAATCTCCACAGACATCTTCTACATACAGATTGATTTAGAGTGAAGTAAAACTTTATCAACAAAAGATGTTACATACAAAGCACGCAATTATACTAACTTGAATACAATTTCCTTTTACAATATTAGTTCTGTTGTTGCTATGTGTACCATGCTCTTTATTCTAAAAGGATCTTAAACATGTGTTTTATCATAGAAATACAGTAGCTACAGATTAAAAGAGTTGTTTATGTGGCGCACATAAGACCAATCTTGCTTGCTTGTGTGCCATCAAGTTCAGTTCTAGTTCTTGTCTCTTGTCCAGTGTTGGGTTGCCCCCAGTTTGCACCGGTTCTATAGAACTGGTAGTAAAACCGGCAGGTGGCTCCGCCCACCGACCCCGACATCATCAAAAGTCATGCACAGAACAGTGCGAAAGAGAGAGCGAAGTGCGTACGCACTCACACGGCCCCGTTACGAACTGGTAGTAAAGGTAAGTAGAACCCACCCCTGCTCTTGTCTATAAACCCATAAATGGCCCAAGAGGTGAATATCTAAAAGATTTCCTCCCTAGTGCCATCCAAGTCATTGGTTAAGATCCCAGTTGTGACAGCCATGCCTACAGCCATTCCTGGCAAATGGCTTGTAACGCGGTGACTTTTCTTGTTAGCCCCTTTTTTAAAACTGAGGTGATGATTTATCACGTCCTTTGAAGTTTCATTACTTTCTGGTCAAATTGTAAGGTAACAACTTAGACTATGATATAATCTTTCATGGTATCTGGTTATTTATATGTAGGCCATTCGTTTTTGTAGAAGTAATTATTTCATATTAACATCTTGCCAATAGTGTCACAAAAAGTTTACCTCTCTTTATGCCTAACCTCACTGATAAATTTGTCATATTGTTTACCTGTATAATTTGCACAAGTTTCAAAAAAATAAAGTAGTATTATACAGAAAGAAGGTACATTCTTCATATGACATTAAAATTCTGATGATTTAAAAATATTTTCATGAAATATGACAGGTTTTTGAAGTTGTAAGTTGGCTACAGTTAAAATACAAACTACAGGCTCCTTACCTTATCTCTTTAATAGTTTAATACGGTGCAGGCCATATTAATATCGACGAGGAATTTCTTTCTGTCTCCTTTTCCTATTTTGCACCTCTATTTCATTAGTTTGATCATTTCTAAAAGCTGAAAACTTGCAGAGTGTTTTTATGTTTTTGTAACAGGCATTATGCTATTTTTTTCTTATCTGAACTTGGGCCTAGTGAAGCAATGCATATGGCTGCCTTTTTCTAAGGATGAATAGTATCAAGGGTTTACAATTCAACTAGGACTTAATTCAGAATAATTTGAAATTTGATTCAGTGTTCTGCCATAGGTTATAATAGGAAAGCATCAAAATGCCTTTTCGTGTGCTGTGTTGGCACAATGGAAGGAAAACAGCAGGTATGGTAGACTAATTATAGGTCATTAACTCTGCAGAGTTTCAACCAGATACATCCAAAGATTTCATCCCAATGTGTCTTTGAAATCTATTTTTCAAAGCCCCCAGATTTTCCAGCAAACAGCCCATTTAAATCTTTGATTATTTATTAGATCAGTTTGTAAAGCTTCCCGCTCATGAACTAATCTTAGGTGATTTAGAAAGGATTAAAAGAAACATAATGAAAAATAAATAACCACAATTAAAGCAGTGGTGTCATGGGGAAAGAGTGACTCAAATATATATTTAGCTGATATTCATATATCAGTTCAGCTCAGTGGTTGTAGAATCAAATCTGTAAAGGCTTTCAAGAGTTTTGCTGAACTAATGCATAAAAGCAGCAGCCCCCAACCTTTTGGCCACTAGAGACTGGTTCCGTGGAGAGAGTTTTTCCATGGACCAGAGCGGGCATGGTTTCACATGCTGCCTGCATTCCGCGGATGGAGCTTCACTTGTTTGCATGGCCCGATTTCTGGCATGCTGCTGCGCAGAGGTAGTCCACAGACCAGGATTTGGGGACCCCTGTCATAAAGTATTTTAAAAGCTTTCAAATGTTTTTTAAATAAGCTCTTAACCGAAAATAGATATTTATTTATTTAAGAGATTTATATAGCCACCCATCTTATAACAAATGGGGGGAGGACCTTCCAATTAATAGTCTACTACCTGCTGGCTGCTTGCTTTTCTGGCTTGACAATTGACAAACATATTGTCATAGTTTATTTGTCATAGTTAGCATCTTCTGAAAATTAGATTATGTTGTATTTGTGTAATAAATTTTTTTTGACTATGATAATAAATAGTCTAGGCTATGGATACTATGTCAAAATATCTCAAACAATAGAGGCTCATTTTTGGTGCAAGGAAAGACAGAAACAAGTAACAGAATGAAAGTGAAAATTACAAATATATATATATAAAGGAATTGGAAGAATAAAAAATGGAAGTGATTTTAATCCAATTATGGATTAAAGAATATCCTGTGAACTGAAAAATACCATTGGATGTAACCTATAATTCTTAAGTAATTAGTAAATGTTTCTCAGAAATGTGATTGCTGTACTTACAGAGTTCAGGAAAGGCAAAACAGAATTTAACTATGCTAAATTAAGCTACTATAGCTTAAAGTATTAACTGTGGATATTTTTATTACCGAGTCATGATGAAATACATGCTTTTACAACATTTTTAGGGAGTGTGCTTTTATAAATATTTTCCATCACTAAGACTGCACTTTGCTTTGTTTCTTTTATTGAACCCAAGCGCTCTTTTTTTCCATTAACACAAAACTGATTGACTTGATTCTTTCAAAGATTATTACAGGAAAATTTATCTCATCAAATGCTACTTATTTACATATTTACATATTTCACTGTTGTGCAATTATCCTGTCTCAAAATGAATGTCAGGATTTATCCGTATTTTGTTTCACACTGTTTTGAAATGCTCACATCATGAAGAACATCAGGCTGGGAATGTTCCTGTAGATCCTCTCAATTTCAGCTACTTAGCTATAAAAAATCAGTGCCAAATTCTGTATAACAATGCTGTATAGGAATTGAAACTGGTACGGAAATGGTTTTGTAACTAAATCATTTATTTTACTTTCCTGACTGGGTAAGAGATGAAAGCATAACAAGGAAAGAAACAATCAGTAATCAAAGCATATATTGAAACAATCTCTTTTTTTCTTATCCATTATTCTATGTTTTCTTCCTTTATTTTTTATATCAGATTTTAAATTGCAAGCCTTTTGAGAGCAAGAACATAAAGCTCCATGAATATTGATGATGCAAAATGACTAGTCATAATAAAAGTGTTGAGTCTTATAAATATGAAGTGCTGCTTTTCTGAGTCTCCTGTTATACGACTCTACCGGAGACGGGCAGTTAAGAAATTGATTGATTGATTGATTGATTGATTGATTGATTAAATAAACAAACAAAATGCAACTTACAGTAGAAGCAGACGTAGAGAGTTTTGTACACATTTTGTTGAAACAAGATCTATTAAGATAACAGTACCTACAAAAACCATTTTGGCTAAATCTAAAGCATAAAGTATTTCATCTGATTTAGTTGGGTAAAGATTATTTCATTGAAAGGAATAGGTAAAACAGAGCCTTTCCAAATTAAAATTGTAGACAGGCTTGATTGCTGTGCTTGAAGGAAAAATTAAAGCTTATTTGAAAAATGAGAATTATCATCAGAGCAGTGGCTAACCCAATGTCCCTATAATGCCCTCAATCAGGAGAGTAGCTTGCAGCTGGCATTCAGTGGTATGCAACTGTAAACCAAGCCAGCAGTTCATGAATAGGACCATTGACAAGGCTTAGCATGAATTCAAATCCTATATTATTCTATACACTATTCTGAACTACACAATTCCATGTGGTCTGTGTATAAAGTTCTTTTCATAGCATTTATTCTAGACATTCTTCACAAAGCTTATTTTGGTTTCTAACTTTCATAGAAATTCTTCTGCTACATATTTATAATCTCTGCTTTTTTAAAGCAATCATGAAGACTAGGAACTCTTTTTCAAGTGTTGGCAGCAATGCACCCATTGGAGCCATGTACCAATAACACTACTGGATAGCATCCATTGTGCCCAGATCACACACATACAGATACTTTCATACAAATATATATTAAAGTGAGGTAGCAAAATCTAGTGAGATGACCAATTCAGGGAGGTTAATAATTTAAAACGTTGAGTCCAATCTCACAAGATTTTTGTGCTCTCATCTCTATGCTTACCAACTTTGGATCATTTTATTTATTTTTATTGTTATAAAAAGCATGGTTGCACACTGCTCAGAATCCGATATTGGTGCCTACCATCTAAAGTTATTGCTGATCCATCTTCTACTTAATAATAAAGATTCCACTGAGTTATGCTCTACTTCTGGGGACTACATGGACATCTATGTATCATATTTAATAGCTAAATGGAAAATTATGTGCCATTGGTTTTTTTCCTGAACATTATCCTTATTTCCCAGTCAAACAACTTGGCTTATGTTGTCCATTCCAGGTTATGTTTCAATAAATGACATAACCTAGCCAACTTTGTCTGATCTTAAATTAAACATGATTGGAATGGTTGTTATTTGAAGATAAGCCCTTCCACACAACATTATATGGGGAACCATGCATGCAGTTGTTAGCCTCTGCCCCATTTAGGATCTTATAGAATCTATTTCATTTTGTCATCAAATTATAATATTCTCTTGCTTTTGCTGTATGAATATATATTTGGGAAAACAAAGAAAAAAAGTAAATAATATAGACATTACTGTTTCACCAGTCACTCAACTGTTTTTGAGGGCTACTTAAAAACTGAACAAAAAGATGAAAAGCCTCTTAATGCATGTATTTAACCTACTTATATCAAGTGCAAAAAAGTTATCTTAATGTAAACTGACCTACTTGTAACCTTGCAAAAAGTAATTACTCCCAGTGATTATCTGATTTCAAAAGAAATTGAAAACTATTGCAGATTAAAGGCTTCTAATGTCTCTAAATAAAGCAAACTGGGATAGTTGTAACCTCCGTGGTATAATTTTTAGTTGTTGCTTTTGAAGTGACTTTCTGTTTCAATTTGTACTGTATATGGATGCCAACCGTTTCCTGTAAAACTATATGTTATAGTTACATTTCCTAGACTATCAGCATTCAAGGAAACTTTCACTTTCTCATACTTTCACTTTTAGAATGAGATTCTATTCATCCAGTAAAGAAAAACTATTTTCATTGTCCGTCTATAATGTTTCATTCATGAAGGCTTTTGTGGTAGATCCAAACATTTGCTCTAAAGTCTATATATAACATGGTGGATTTAATATTCAATATACAGTAGCTGTTAAGAAGGAACAACCCTGCTTTAAAAATATTTTCCATTTGTATTTTTTTTTAATTCAAATTATTTCAATTTTTCTGGCCTTTCAGCAATATAACTTCATCTTTGGTCTTCAAAGGGAGAAATGTCCCTGAAAAAGTTGTCATAGTTTTTCAATCCTTGTTTATTTAAAACTGAAGTTCTATGCAGTGGCTACAAAAAGAATTGTTTAAGGCTTCGTAAGAGCTGTCTACAAACCCGCATATATGCCATGAGAGAATCAAAGCAGTTATATACATCACAGGCTTGATGGTCTAATAAAGAGGGCTAGTTTTATCAAAATGAGAACATTTTGTTTTTAGACAAACCAGCAATCAATATAAAATACTGGTGATCACAAATGCCTCAATAACTTTTTAGAAGGGCAACAAGCACAGTTTGCAACCAAAGGACTGTAAAAGCATTATTTCAGCAGTTAAAATATATTATTTTTATAATAATACTTTCTATATGAGAAATTTAAATTATCTAGAATGTGCTTATGAATCAAGAAGAGTAAAATGATACTGAAAATACATTCTACATGAGATTAGAAATGCGACCTTTGGATTGATTATTTCTTGACATGGAATATAAAACTGGGCTTTTCACCTCAGCTGAAATCTTCTGATATTTCACAATTTTTGTTCCAATTAATATTGTTTTGTTACTGAGATTGCTTTAGGTACTGTGATGAATAATTACTTATGCCAAGGCAAAGGGAATGTATCACTTTGGATTATTTTTTTTTACACTGGAAATGAGAATTGGAGGCACAATTTTGCAGTTTTTATTTCAATTGAATGGGTTGATTCCAGGAGCACTTTCTGAAGTATTATTTAATAGGGCTACGCATTCTTCAAAAGTTATTTGGAAACAATCAACTTCTCGATGTTTCTCATTAAAACAGCTTCCACATAAGCCTAGAAAATTGATATGACTGATTTAACTTTAATGAACTCCTTAGCATTTTATATAATGAGACACCTTAAAATAATTTCATTGCCATGGCTGCAGGTAGCTGCACCAGCTAAACTTGTGTGATCTGAAAGCTAACCTTAGGTCACCCAAGACATCATGTCATCATGCATGGGAAAAGGCAACAGAGATAATTATATGGTGCAGATGATAGACCCTTCAAGTCGGATGACACTCAACAAACTACTATGGAAGAGCTGAAGATCTTTTAGACTATTGTGTTTTGTCACAGTTAGAACTTTCCACATGTCTAATTGCTGATGTTGCCATGTAGGAGAAGACAATCAAAAGCTGCAAAGATAGAACGACAGTAGGATCATAAGACTATAGAAGCATGAATATATGAAATCTGAACACAGTTAAAGTTTAAGTGAGTCAATTACACAGTGTCATCTGAGGCATCAGGTTTGAAATGGACTGAAATTACTGTAGATCAATCAAAAATAAAGTAATATAGTTACCAAATTTATTATCTAATCATTGATGCAGAGAAAGAGGGGAAACAAGTTTGAACTGAAAATTAAGAAAACAAAAAAACAATGTGTTTCTGGTTAGAAATTGGAATGCCAAAGTTAGTAATAATGAGGAAAATGTGGCTGGACTTTATGTCCAGGAATAGAAATTAAGCAGGAGAGTGACTTAATCAGTTTTGACCATTCAAAACTACAGCTTTATTACTAACACAGTCTTGAAACAACAAAAGCAGTGCCTATAAACATGTACATTATCATATAGAGATACAGAAGTCAAAATAATTATATAATTGGTTCAAGGAATTGGAATAGTTCAGTTAAAATAGCAAATAAGGCACAGAATATCCGTAATTTCACGAGGTCCCAAAATAATGCTTACACTCATTCAACACAGATTAATGTTATAGATCCTTAAGGGAAAGGCCAGATATTCTAGTTCAGGGATCTCCAACCTTGGCAACTTTAAGACTTGTGGATTTCAACTCCCAGCAAAGCTGGTTGAGGAACTCTGGGAGTTGAAGTCCACAAGTCTTAAAGTTGCCAAGGTTGGAGACCCCTGTTCTAGCTGATTTTAGAAAAGACTGAGAAACAGAAGACGCAATTGATGAAACACACTGGATCACTAAGAAAAACAAAGAATAGGGGGGGAAAAGTCAATATGTATTTCATTGATTACAGGAAGGCCTTTGATTAAATTAAACATGTCAAGCTATGAAATGTCTTTAAGAAAATGGAAATCCCAGTTCATCTCATTGTCCTTGTGGGAAATCAACATACAAGGCAGGAAGCCACGTTCTATAGAACATGACAAAAGGTTGGCAAAGGAGTCAGACATGGCTGTATTTATTCAATTTATTTCAATAAATAAATTCAAGTATAAGATGAGCATGGTTTTAAAATTGGAGAAAAATCTTCACTATGCTGATAACGTTTCTCTGCCAACTGAAAATCTGAATGATCTGCAAGCTCTAATAATATAAGTTCAAGGATTACAGTGAAAAAAATGGGACTAAGATAAATAGAAAGAGGCCAAACTAATGACAACAGGTACAACAACCAACCTTAGAATTGACAATACAGATACGAAATAGTGGCTAGCTTCTGCTTTTTACAATTTACTATCAACAATAGAAGAACCAAAATGAATATACTGTACTTGCCACAGACTAGCACTTGACAGAGCAGCAATGAAGGGCCCAGGAAAGATATGCAGATGTTGTGACACGTTTCTGATGATAAAGATCAGCTTTGTGAAGGGAATAATTTTTCTTGCTCAGAAGTACAGGTTGGATTTGAGAAGTAGAATAGAAAGATTATTGATGCTTTCGAATCTTGGTTGAAGAAGAGCTTTGAAATGTCATGGATAGCCAAGAAAACAAATAGATGAATCATAAATTAAATCAATCTGAAGTTCTCATTTGAGATACATGACCAGGCTCAAATAATCTTATTTTGGATACATTATTTCAAGACCTGTCTTCCTTGAGAAGTATTATTCTGAGAAAAGTGGAAGGAAAGAGAAGGCAAGGCAACCAGGAGCAAGGATGCTTAACTACAATGATCAAGTTTGATTTGAAAGTAAATAAAGTGAGCATAATCAGCACGTATTTTGGATTTTTTTTAAAAAGTAGGTTTTTATAAACTCAGAGCAGTTCTGAGTTCCTGTTTGTTGATTCAAAATGTGGCATTAAAAGCACAGTTGCAGGTAGTTGCAGTGAGAACAGCAAAAGAAGTTACTGTGGCTACACAGAAAACTTAACGTTTAGTGTGTCTGTGTGTGTGTGTGTGTGTGTGTGTAATAAAATAGGATTCAAGTAGTAAATGGAAAGAGCCCTTCATACAAAAGAGGAGTACAGAAAGGTAGAAATATATACTTCTCCAGAAGTACAGAGCTGATAAGAAAAAAAATCAAAATTTCAGAATGAGCTAAGATTGGCAAAAATGCAAAGAATAACACAATTGACTTCTTCAGATATGTTCAAAATAAAAAGAAAATAAAAGAATGTGAATATCAGCGGTTGAGTGAAAGCAAATTTCCAATAGGTAATAAAGAAAAGGCAGAGCTATTCAGTCCTCAAAACAAATTATGTGTTCCAAAAGTAAATTTTAAAGGCAGAATAAAGCAGCAATATTGAAGTTTGGGAATACTAAGAAAACCTTTTGAATGAGTTTAAATCTCTAAGAGTAGATGAATTATAACATAGTGTACTAAAGGTAGTACACTAGCTGAGTGCGTGACAAATTTTTGTGCTGTCCAGATGCATCAAACTACAGACCCATTAGACTGACATGGTATGTTGGAAAATTCTAGAGCAGGTTATTAAAATACTGATTGAAAACAATTTAGTAATTTAGAGAAGTCAGTGCCGATTTGTCAAGAACCAATATTGCCAGATTGATCTTCTCATTTTTAATTGGGTAGCTTGCTTATAAATTGCTGGAATGCTGTAGACATAATATACCCAGCAAAGCATTTGACAGATTACTTTATCAGCTGCTACTTAATCTTGTCACATGCCAGTTACCAAGCAAATTAAATGTGACGTGGGTGGCATGACAATTAAATGTTATGGCTTGTTGAAGAATTTTGTTCAATGAGTATTCATCTATAGTTGTTCAATAAGGCCTAAAATCTTTATTCTCAATCTTTTCAGTAGTGGTTTGAATAAGGCAGTTGAAGTACTACTTGTCAGATTTATAGGTGATACAAAATTGGGCAATAATGATACTTTTGAAAAAGAACTTGTAATAGTACTTGATTGCAGATGAACATGAACCAGCAGCATTATGTGGCTGCAAATCCAATTTTTGTTAGTTTAGAAGTATATTTTAGTTCCCAATGACACAAAGCAATTTTTTTCCGTAGCTCGTATTCTGACATATGGAAGTCTTAAGTTTAAGTTATTGAGTAATGCTGCTAAATTGAAAATCAAATTACTTAATTTATTGAGAAGTATTTAACCTCAACTGATTAAATTGAAGAAGCTTTTTTGGGGGGGATCCAAAGAAACATGCCCACCAATATGCTTGTAATATAGAAAATGTTCAGATGTTACTTCCTTCATAAGTGGCTTGCTTCCTCAAAAGACCATTTGACCAGAAGCCGTTGGATTACCAATGTTCTATTAAGCATACAGGGCTTTCATCAAAAGCACTAATACCCCCAGACTTCTATTGATGCAAAAGTTATTTTCACACAAATATTTAGATGGAGGGGTTGGTTTTTAGGCAATGTGTAATTAATGCATCTTTCAGTTATATTCATATAAGAATTATGATGGTACTGTAAATGGTTTTCAATTGCAAGCTCTTGTGGTTTGTTTTATGTGAATTGCCTAAAACATGTCTGCCATCAATGTTTAGTTATCTCATTCTGAAATAACTTATACATATCTAAATAATGGAAGCTCTAAATAAACTTTTGTTTAGTAGTCAGCAAATACAGCATTCTGCTCATATCCAGCAATTAATAATGAAAGCTCTACACAATTAATAACGAAAATTCTACAGCAATTAATAACAAAAACTCTTATGTAGGTACTTAATTTTAAATATCTGGTGAAACATTCATTATTAATAAAGGTCCAGGGCAGATGTTATATTTTCCTGCTCTTCATTTTAAAAGCTTTCTGCATCTGCTATGAAAGGTGCATAAATTTAATTGATTTCTTGAAGAAGCCAAAGACATATGAATCATAGTAGGTGGGTGGTGTCATGCCACGGCCTTTGTGTAGCCAAAGGAGTAGATGTCACCAAGGAACATGAATCATGATGATTCCATGGTGAATAAAAGGTCCCAAGACAAAAATAGTCACTGAACTTGCATAACTCAGTGGCCTCTCTGGGTCACAGTCCTGATGCTGAGAATGTTTCCGTTGTATTGCATGTTAAGTTTGGGCTTGAATCAGTAGCTGTGTGAATCAGAAATTGAGAGGAAATGCTTTTGGATATAAATTACTTTTTATGAACAGTATGCATTCTAAGGGGGGATGTTACTTGGAACCCTGACACTTACTTTAAATCATTAGCATAAAAATGTGTTATGTTGCACAGGAGTATGTCAACATGCTGATGTTATGCACAGGGTTTACAATCACTTTCCTAGCATTCTACCTCATTTTGTCATCAAAGTGGCTTTTATTTGGATATGAGAAGCATATTGGAAAAATCGAATAAATACAGCCATGTCTGATTTAGAAACAAGATGTTTGTCTTTGTTCTCTGAAAAGGTTTTTGTCCACTCAAGCAACCAAAGAAATTAAAGAAAGGAATTTTACTTTCTGAGCTCTTAATCCTAGTTTGGTAAAGTCCATTGCCCTAGACTAATGCTGGAATGAAGTAAAAGTAGAAGACTCATAATCTTATAAATCAATGTGGGTGGGAAAAGCCACACCCATAGGTGTGGCTATAAGCAACTGTAGCCCAGATTCCATATTCCAAACATCTGTATAACAAATGTAGACTTTAAGTAATTATTAGGATGGTTTTGCTCTTGTTTTTGTTGGTTTTAAATCCTGTTTTTGTTGCTTTTAAAGAAGACATGGGAGACATACCTTACATATTTAGAAATTATGGGACCATTAATTGTATCTGTCATTCTAATTTTTATATAATGTTGATGGGTGGAATGTAGGTTGTGTTCTGTTAAAGCATGCTGAAAATATTTAGTCTATTGGAGGAATTCTTGATATTTGCAATATAAACATTGATTTTTATTTTGTTTGAAGGTCATTATAAGGCAGCAGTCTTTGTTTGAGTACAGTAAACATATTTCTACATAACACATTCTGTCACATCCATTAGCGATCAGCTGTTTTCCAAATTTATTGCTTGTTTTTTTCACTGTAACCTTTTAGTATGCATTTTTTTTCTTAGTGTGAAGAACAACTCATTAAAACAAGTATGATGCTGCTCATGATGATTCACTGTTGGACCACTATATAAAACCATAACATAAATATGCAAACCCATTCAGGACTTATAGTTTTTCAGTTAGTAATTTCTTTCACAAAAATTCAGCAATACTCAGTAAAATAGTTATTCTTTCATACACAGACCCTACCCATTGATGGTTAGAAAGAGAATTCACTGATGACAAATTAAAGAAGCTGTGTTTGGACCTTTTCAAGAAAATCAGACTCAAAATTAGAACATTTTTTTGCTCAGAGTTAACCTGGTAGAACAGGTTAAGATAGTTATGGGAGCTTTTTAAGGATAGTAATGGAAACAGTTGCTTCCTACATGCTTCCATTCTCAGCCTTAACAATCATAAAAAGCCCAAAGAGTAGACTAGAAAATATGTATCCCTCCCATTTTGAAGCAATCACTGCTGTCACATTCAGACCTCAAACTGGTCAGCACTGCTCATGCAAAAGCTTTTAATAGCCAGATAATAGGCTAATGTTGCCTATTTGAATTGGTGGTGACTTTCCATGAATTCAGTTCATAATCTGAAACCTTAAAATAATAAAGTTGGGGATTAATCTAGGATGTTTTTGTATGTAGAGCAAGGGCTCTGCCAGCAAGCTATCATGTTTCCACACTTATATTACCATCTCTCTTATCATAAATCAATTTTGAATAACTAGTGACCCAAAGACTACATTCTAATATCTAATATCCCATTTATGCCCCTCTCAGCATAAGATTCTGAATCAAGGCTGAATGAAGAAACTTCTTTTCTTCAGAAAGAGGTATTTGTGACGTTGTCCAGTGCTTCTCCAGTGGATGTACTTAAACCAAATGCAAAATTCTGGGAAAGCTATCAGGGTGATCCAGTCCAGCAAGATGCAATAAGGTGTTACTGAGGTGTATATTAAGAACTCACAATGTCTCATACTTTAGACTGATTATATCTTTAGACCAGGGGTGAAATCTACTTACCTCCCTTACCGGTTCGGAAGCGCACGTGCCCCGTGTGCACACACTTTCTGTGCGTGCGCAGAAGGTAAAAAATAATTACTTCCTGGTTAAAACCAGGAAGTAATGACACCTGGGCAGCAATCGCTACCAGATCGCCAAGCCAGAGGGAAAAATCGCTACTGGATCAGGCGATCCGGTCCGATCTGGGAACATTTCACCCCTGCTTTAGACTGAAATATCTTGCCTAAGTGGATAAAGAGGTAATGAAACACTGAAGGTGATGGCATATCTTTGCAGGCTACCCCTATCCAGAGTCAGGCTAATTGCAGAACCCTTAATTTCCAGCCTACAGTATATGCCTTTTAAATTGGAAACACCATTTCTTATTTTGATTAGGAGCCCTTTTTATAATTCCTGTCTTGCAGGTCATATCTTTAAGATCTAGAAGCATCTGAAGTTCAGTTTTAGATCTGCACAGAATTATTCAATGAAATACACGTGGAGCCATGTTACCTGGCACGCCAGCTCAGCTCCGACACACATGCATGCGCCGGCCAACTGATTTTCAGGTTTTCTGGGCCCACCAGAAACAGGGAAACAGGCTGTTTCCTGCCTCCGGAGGGCCTGGGTGGGGGGTGCGGAAGGCCCTTTTTTCTTTCTCACTTGGCTCCAGATCCTCTCTATGCATCTGTGGAGGGTGAAAACAGCCTTTCCCACTCCCTCGGAGGCTCTCCGGAGGCCCGAAACAGCCCATTTTCCAACTCCCCAGATGCATAGAGAGGATCTGGAGCCAGGTGAGAAAGAAAAATGGGCCTACTGGGCTATCGCATACCAGAAGTGGGGAGGGGTCATGTGCATATGCGCGGGGCACATAGAATTATGGGTGTGGGCATGCACGCACATGAACCTCCCCTGCCCCCCCTTCCTGGCACGTGATGGCAAAAAGGTTAGCCATCACTGCAATAGGGTCTCCTGCTTGAGCAGGGGGTTGGACTCTGCTCTGTTAGTCTGTAATTACCTTCTATTTACTGTATTGGCTCAGAACAGCCATGCCAGGCCACCAAAACCCATACGCCACACTATTATTATAGATTTAGAAATAGATTTGTTTAGTTACAACTTTGACTTTTATGTTTAATCTGTTTCTACCTAATTAAGATTCAATGTCCTTTGAGACAGTATCTCAGCTGAAAATAAACCTGAGGGGGGGGGGGAGGAGGCGGCAGATAATGAAGCACAGAGTTTCATTTCAAGAAGTATGAAAAGGGGTCATCTTCTCATAATACCCTATTTCCCCCAAAATAAGACATCCCCTGATAATAAGCCCAATCGGGCTTTTGAGCACATGGCAATAAGGCCAAGTGCTTATTTGACGGCTCAAAAAAATATAAGAGAGGATCTTATTTTTGGGGAAACACGTTAGTAAAAGGAATTTCTATTCTTTGGTTTCAAAATGTAGATCAGGGTTGACAATACGAGCCAGGCATCAACCTCTAAACTAGATCTGACTGACTACTTGATTGGTGATACCGAGTTGGGAGCTTTTCCTATCTACGAAATATAATTAATCATATATTCACCTTTTCTCTCTTCCATATAATCCTTTACTAATCTGTTCTTAGGACTCTTAATCAATTTGGCTGCGATCATCCTTGTAGGAATGTTGTTTCAGATTTCCATTATTTGGGTTCAAATTATAACGGATTGTTATTTTTCCACATCATGATTCAAAGGAAGTGAAACAAACTATAGTGATGTGTTAATTAAGAAATGTCTCAGCCTTAAAAATCTGGATGACAATCAAGGAGGAAGAAATTTTCCCCAAATCTAAACTTATAGCAGAAAAGTTTTCTTTTTAAAGATAAAAAGTAGTTGTAAAATGTGTATGAACATTAAAAATAATACAAGTCATTTTGTTACCATATGACTACAAGGTAATTTTTTGTTTGAGATAATTTTCTTGTCCAAGACAGTTTATTGCACATCCTAATTGAACGTGTTATAATATTACATTGCATTCATCATTTTACCCATGTTTTTAGGCTCTTCTGAGAAAAGAATATTTCCATGTGGGGAGTTAAAAAATGGTGTACCTCGGCAATTCATGCATAATTTTTATTAGAACTTACCTGTCTATTTTTTTAAAGATGGAATCCAAAAAGCTGCATAATCCATTGCATCACAAACAGATTTTATTTTAACCCAATATAAGTTTGGGTTGCTTCTCTTTTTGCAATGTTCCATGCTATACCATATGTTTGTTTCGAAAGCAAATTGCCATGAATCACAGAGAACTGCTAGTCAAAAAATTCTAACACTGTAAGTCCCTTTATCTGGGAATAAAACATTAATGACCTAATAAAAGCATTGTCCCTAAAGTTTGGAATTTTTTCCCTAATGGCCAAGATAGGGTTTGTTTTAAATTACATTCAGTGAAATTTGGTTTCAAGTAAGAGTACAACTATACATGCTACATGGTCCATTTTGGCTCCTAGAGGTAGTGTCACAGTATTTGAATTGTAATTCAAATATTTAACATTGCATTGTAATACATTTTTTCTAATATATCATTCTTGCTTTATGGTTGTTGAAAGCAATTTTGCAACACGTGATTAAAGATTAAAGATGAAATGAGGCACATTCATCACTTAAGACATGAGAATATGTGAATATTTGGAAGGGATGTTATAAAGAGCAGAGTTACTGATAAAATTTTTATAGTGCGGTTTATGATGCAATTGTTTTAACTGCATGATTTAGTTCATTTAACTTGAGATTTATCTATCATTCTCAGACATTCCTTTTTGGGACAAAGAAAGGTTTCTAATGTAACTTTGTTTGGAAGGGATTGAGAAAAGCAAAGACTCAAATCTTTTGCTGATGTCATTCTTCATATGAAAAGACATTGAGATTAAAATATTTTTTTAAATCAAATGTACATGACTACCCATCTCACTGAAAGTGACTGAGGGCAGTATACAATAATTGAATAAGACAACATAGATACATACATACATACATATATACAATAATATAAAATATTAAAATCAGTATTAAAAATAAATAATATTATAATAAAATAAAATAATCTGATCTATAGCTCCCATAGAGATGTGGTGGCTCAGTGGCTAAGATGCTGAGCTTGTCGATCGAAAGGTCGACAGTTCAGCGGTTTGACTCCCTAGTGCCGTGTAACAGGTGAGCTCCCATTACTTGTCCCAGCTTCTGCCAACCTAGCAGTTCGAAAGCATGTAAAAAATGCAAGTAGAAAAA
>JANHZT010005460.1:30060-43436 GCA_032468215.1 Stegonotus admiraltiensis
TCTTGGCTGTGCACCGCCCTGAGTCCAGCTGGAGAAGGGCGGTATATAAATTTAATTAAATAAAATAAATAAATAAAATAAATAAATACTTATCTTCTAACCAGTAATTAGTAAAGAAAAAAAAGGATGAGGGGTTATTAAATCTAATTTAGGATGGCTTTCAGAATGAAAGCATTAAACTTTAATGGGTCTGTGAAAAGAGAAGGCAAAACAGATAACAGTGTGAATGCCAAGCAAGCCATTTTAGGAGACCATTCCACTGTACAACACAATTAAAAAGTAACCACCTGCCTAACCTTTATTTGGAGGTCGTTCTGGAGGAGCACCTTCAAACATGACATGGAGACATTTCTTTCAAGAACAGCCCCCATCATTCCTGAGAAAATGAGCTAAAGAGAGGGGAAAAGTTTGCCACACACAAAAAATGTCCTGAGGTAGTAATAGTACTCTAACATGCATTGGATATTTTTTATTGCATTCAATAGAAACAAATAAAAAATTATGAGGTTAGTCTTACGTGACCTTCCTTCTCATCTGCTCATTTTGGGACAACTCTTGGGTTGGGTTGTTTTAGTTATTATGGCAATTCTTACTGTTAGTTACTTAGAATGAGGATTGCGCAGCTTAAATTCCTGCTTTCAATAAGTTTCAGATACAAGGCAAAAATTTGCTTTGAAGTACATGGGGGCATGAAAGTAACATGCATCTTCCACTTCTAAAACCAAATTGTCTTTTCCCAGGATTATGCAGAAGCAAAACTGTGATTACGCAAAGCTGTGCCATGTTGGGAAATGGAGCAATTGCTTTAACAGGTTGCAGACAAGTGTGACATGTATGCATTCTGAAACATCCTTCAGATCCTAAGCATTGCGCAACTCTATATATTTATTGTAAGCTGCATTTCCAAGGAGGGTTGTGTACAACAATGGAGCGGCAATCCTAGTCAAGTGGCTGACTAAAATGAGCTACAAAGAGTATACCTAAATTGTAGTTTTTGCTAGTCAAATCTATTTCTTAAGGTTAATGCTGTCTGTATAAGGCAGCCTCCCCAGCTTGCTTGCCAAGATTCCCAGCAAGTATAGCCAGTGCTAAGAAGTACAGGAATTCAAGTCCATATATCTGGACAGAAAGGGAGATTTTAAAAATTGCATCAGGTAATATTTCCATGGGCAAGGAGCACTCCAAACTATATCCAATAATAAACTCTGTTTATTATCTGATATAATTTGGAGTGGTGCTCCCTGAAGCCTATTAGAATTAGAGCTTCTCTACAGCTTTTGTTGAGCTGTTTCACTGTCTAAAATATGAATGAAAACTGAATAACATTTGAAGAGAATTCTCAAAGAGCTGTCAAAAACTGTTGCTTCAATAATAATAAATAATAAAACATTTTTTAAAAAACATTTTTTTCATCAACTTTATTTCTAAAAATTCAGATACCCAAATGTGGATTGCTTTAACGCTAACATGTCACCATAGCTTTAATATGCCACCAGACATATCAGGGATTTGCAAAAGTATGATAATATTATAGGGATAAATCTCCAGTCCACAAATATTTTCTGAAACAGAATGTTAGGAGTTCTTTCCAGGCAACAAAGGAAATTGATTTTTATAGCATGGAGGAGAGATAAAATGTGACTACGGTAAGAACTTATGATAAGGAAGATCCTGCCTGAAAACGAAAAGGTTATTCCAACAGTAGGTTTATCCTCTTCTTTCCTCTCACTGGGGAAAATCAATATGTCAGAGCCACTGTGCAGCATAAATCCCTTTAGCCTTTTTGAGATGTTAGGTGTTAAATAAACAGGGCCTTTCACATTCCAGATGGAAAGAAGTATCTTAAAACAGAAAGGCTGCATAAAAACAAAGACATCATTATTTTCATAGTCCAATTCGCTTGCCATTATAAAATATACATCTAGATAGTGTTACTTAAAATTTATTGCCTGAGAATTAGTGTCAGTCCTACTGAGTGGAGCAACGTCAACATTTTATTTAATTCTTATTTTGCTTTCCCCCAACTTTTTAGAAATACTGCTTCTCAGTAGGTCTCATGTCTATCCCGCCTTCGCCAAAAAACCAAATATAAATAAAGCTCTTCACTTTTACTAAAACAATAATATGCTGTGTAAGTTGTGTATATATTTCTTGATATATATACTTCCTTCGGCAGTGTGGCCTTTATCTTCAGGCAGGAATCTCTGTTCTCCTAAAGAATAAGCAAAAATATTAAATGTCATAAAATAAAATTCAGAACAGAAAGGACATGAAACTGTCAGTGGTGCTATCTGGTGTTCAGAGCTGGATAAAGTTTTGATTCATTAGTTTCTTTCTATATACAGAAAATTCTGCTTCATTTGAAGCAACCAATATTTGGGTTCAAAATCAAATATCTATTCCGGAAATAAATGGCAACTGTGCACTTATCTATCTACTTACAGACAATAATCAAGTGGGGATGAAACAAGTTTGTTAAATTTACTGAAAGATTAGAACAAGCTTACTTGGGTGGAATAATTCCTGTACAGATTCTGCAATGGTTAGAGATTTGTGCCATTTGTTACTTGAAAACTAGGAAACTAGGAACCTGAGCTAGTTAATAGGTCCCTTGAGAAGCTCCATCCTCTTTAATACAATAGCTCAGAATTTCTAAATTACTAAATTGGAATGGTACTCATTCCCAAAAGATCAACAACCACAATTTAACAGCATTATATGGAATTCAAACAATATTATCTAGCAATAAGGTAAAGCACCTTCCTTTGTGCAGAAGAAAGTGATTTGTTTTGCTGAGATTGAAGTCTTTGAAAATCTATATTAAAGAACAGGATTAACATTTAAGATTCACACTGCCCATTTGCAGAATCTGCTTACAATACTGTTCAATACAACGTTTTATAAGCAGACTGAGAAATTGCTTGTAAAGGCATATCTACAGTTAATTTCTTTGCATACATTTGCATACATACTTTTTCAGATATAAATACGCATACAGACATGCACACACAATTTAAATTTCTATTTAAAGGTTTTTCTGTGGACCAGAGGGGACATGGTTTTGTGTGGTGCCTGCATCCCATGGATGGGGCTTCGCTTGTTTGTGCAGCCCAGTTGCTGACATGCCACAGCCCCGTGCCGGTCCATGAACTGGTGGTTGGGGACCCCTGCATTAACTAACCCTAAATGGCAGATAGAAGAAAACTGATGGTAAAGAGAGGAAGGAAAAGGAACTGCAGAGCCGTTAATAACATACTTCAAAATATTTCAGAAGAAATATTTTAGGCTTCATACAAGCATTGCAACAACATCTTTCTGTTATTCAGTAGAGCAATATTTTTTTCAGGATTCTGTGCAGATCTGAAAAAATACATATTTCTTTAAAGTATTAGCTCTCTAGCTAATATGTTCTACCTTTTAAAGCAGAGGTGGCTCAGGTGGCTTAAACCATGCTGGCTCGAGAATTCTGGAAGTTGAAGTCCACAAGTCATAAAAGGCCCATAGTTCCCCACCCTTGTTTTAAAGTAACTGTCATAGAAAAAGCCTTACTTGATGAATTTGAATTTAAAGTGGTATTGCATAAGATTTGAACCACTTCCACTGCTATTTTCAAAGCATGCCTAATCTTCAACAGTTAACCTTTTGATAAATCCTTGTTTCATAATTAGACATTCTAGAAGGCAACTCTTTTTGGAGAATGCTTATAACTTTCCAAAAGTCACAATGTGTTCATCACCCAGAAAGTTTTAGAATCCTTATTCAATGGCTGTTGAAAAATAAATAAAGAATAATGTGTGTGTCAATTTTAAGAAGCACTCATCTTTCAACAAGATGATCCACTTTGAAAACCTAACTTTTCCTCTGTACATATCTTCAGACACAATTTGCCTTCTCCAGATCTAAATGCATAAGATTTAATATAGATTAAAATATATAAGCTGCTTTGAATATATTCATTGCAGTTTCTTATAAAGTATTTACGCTGACTTGTACATTATATTAATAAATATTGTGACCAATCTTCCTTTACTCATGAGAATTACTAAAAGAGGGTTTTTATCCTACAATTGGGAGTCTAGTGAACTTTGAACCAGCCTCTTAGTTTAGACTAATTGTGGTCTGATTTTCATTAGTAAATTATTTTACAATTGCCTTCATAAGGCACACTTTGCATCTCATAATTTTCAGTGAACTGGACATACTACATCTGAATTCTCTAATCTCATTATTTGTAATAATTTTTACATTCTTTCCAGCCTCTACTAGAAGACATCAGGCATTAATCTGTTATGGTAAAGACTGTGGTTCCTAAACTTTTCCCATATGATAAACAGAAGCTAATCTGAACCTAGTATGTATCAACTTGCTTGTTACCTTCACATATTGCTCCCATGTTATTCCTTCTCTGGTTGTAAATTACAAGTATTATATTTTCTTGTTGTAATAACCTAGTTATTAGATCCTTGGAGACTTAATTAAAAGATTGGATGAATTCTCTTAAATCAGGGAGATAGTTCTCACTTGTCAGAAACTATTGTAGATCTTGCATTAGTGAATATAGAAGAGCTACTAATCTTTAAAACTAAATTACACAAGAGAGTTATAGTTGAAGTATATGCATAAACTTGCCCTGTGATATAGTTATTTCAAGAGATATCTTATTTGTCTAAAAGAAAGATTATGTCTTGTCCATTTGCATATGTAGATTCTCCAAAATGGTTTTCTTGGGGCACTTATTGTACTTAAAGAGAGATCAATATATTGGAAAGTGCTGAGTATAATACCATAAGGATCAGTCCTGAGTCATATAACCTTCAATATTTTTGGGTTGTCAAGAGTAATAATCTTCATTAATTAGAAAAATAGATCAAAGTAACATTGAAATTTAACAGAGATAAATATAAAATCCTTTACTTCAAAAACATAAATAACAGATGGAGGTAGGATAGAATAGCTGACCTGGTAGTGCTATTTGTGCAAAAAAATCTGGAATAGTAGTGTGGTATGACAGAGGAGGAAGTGGAGGCAGAATCAATAGATGCAGTAAATGACTTCCAAAGCACATGAATAATAATGTGAGATTAATCACATTATTATTATTGTTCTGAGATTAATAATAATCTCAGAAATTGCCTGAAAAGTCCCTGCAATTTTCTTAGCAATTTGTTTCAGTAGTCGCTTGCACTCATCAAATATCTGAAAGAATGCCACATAGAAATCAAAGACCTATTACCTATATTATTACAAAGTCCAGGATACAAAATAATGGATAAAAATTATTGGAAGACACACCAGAACTGATACCGTAATAATAAGAATAGCTAGATGGTGGAACCAGTTGCCCAGAGAGGTGATATTCCACTGGATGGAAACTATTTAGACTGCTTTAATTTGGATTCCTGCATTATGGTCTAAATGTATCATTCCAACTCTTTGGTCCTCTGGTATTACCTATTAAGGTCATGGCCAAGCAATCTGCTCAATTTTAATGTATACCAGCATTAAGATTTAAGAAAGTGTGAAATATTTTCTCTTTTATGGATGGATGGATGGAATCATCATCATCATCACCAGTTTGTAAATTGTTTAGCACTTACAAATAATTTTAACTGTTCCCTATTTTGAAAAAAATTGTTAGAATGAATAGATTGTTGAAAAATTGCAAAAACAATGAGATATACCATTTTAACTATTTGTTCAAGAACCAGTACTTTTTGAAGGTCTACAAGAACTTTTTCTGCTATGAATGATTTCTGGGCTTTTATTAAGTTTAAAGGCAAAACACTTCAACCACCTCTTGAAATATTAATATTTCTTTGTGCTGCTATGAATGATTTCTGGGCTTTTATTAAGTCTAAAGGCAAAATACTTCAATCACCTCTTGAAATATTAACATTTCTTCCTCATAATCTGCATGTATAACTGCATATTATCTCTTTGTAGTAGACGTATGATTGACCAACTGCTATAGCAAAATTGTTCTGGGGTACCCAACAGACTTGGGGACCCCAGAGTGATATGGAGTCCGTCAAGGGGTTAATTTGACGTCACCAGGGGAGTGGTGGGGAGTTATTGCTTTTTCTTTATGTTTTTAAATAAATAGCTGTGGTCTGAAAGAGTCAAAGAGAATGGTACTATTGTTCGTGGATACTAATATCAGTCAATGCTGCTCCATCCAGATGCTATAATATGTAAAAATACTTGGTCTGATTCAATAAAGTAATACAGATTGGCAACTCAACATTTCGTATTTTCTGTTCATAATTTCAAAGAAAAATGTAGATACCATTTTATTTCATAGAAGGCAGGTAAGATAAACTAAGATAAGACTATGTAATGTGTAATAGTTCTTCAACAGTTTTATTTTTTAATTGTGGAATCTTTCAACATTTTTTTCCAACTAAGCTAAGTGAAATGAAGAATGCTTGGGATTCTAGGATAGGAACAATTTCTGTGTGAAAGGACTGTGAATTCAATACAGTTATAAAACTAAAATCTTTTACAACATGCTCTGAGATACATTTGTTTTCATTCTAGGTATGCATTCATGCAAGATTCTTATTTGCTTAGCCATTCTTTTCCAAATGACCCACATTTAGCTGGAGTCACATCACATGTTTAGCTAAAAATCATTGTTTACAAACCATGTTTGTATTGACAAATCACTGAGCAAAAACCAAATAACCCATATTTGTGTGATTTCAGGCCAGGTTTGTGCTTTTTGCAGCTGATTCTGGCTAGTGGATATTGTCAAGCAACTGATAAAACTAAATAAGAGTTTGACCGATCTGGAAACAGTATCACCTTCAATTGGCTCAAAGCTAGGATGATTCCCTTAATTTTCTCTTTTAGGATTAATGGAGCTCTTAGTTCTTATTTTTCTGTTTTACAAGGGATGCCTTGCACTAAAGTGTACTAGCATTATAATATTTAATGACCTGCTATTGTTAGTATAAATATTCACAAATGATATCTAAAAGGAAATAATGTCTCAGGACCTTGGAAAAATGCTTTGAAAAGATATAGTATTTGCTGTCTTTTAATAAATGTTAGATTGGTGGTAATGAACCAGCACGCCTATCTGTTATGTTGTATCTTTTAAATCACAAAGGTTTGGTAAGTTGTCAAATAATTTTCTAAATGTCCTCTTTTAATACCAAAAGCAAATATTGAAACCTTTTAGTCTTCATACATAGAACTACTAGATATATTTGTGGTTGATATATTCTCTTAAATAAGATGGTAAGCTTATGCGCATATGTTTCTGTCAGGAGCAGAAGCATGGGAAAGAACCTTTTAGCATCTTTTAATGCCTTTGACCTTTTATCATATTGATTTATATAGTGATTTGCATCTTGGGAATTAAGCAGTATGATCAAATTTAAATGTAATTGTTATCTGTTACCATTTCAGTAAAAATATGTTTGGGCATATTTCACATAGATATTTTTTTGCCAAAATTTCATCAGTGCCTGATTTCCAAATATACAATAAATGAGAATGAATGTATGGGGAGAAATATTTCACAGTTCTGAATGTGAATCGGGTTTTGCATCTATGCAGTCAAACAACCAATGCAGATGACAAGTATTCATTTTCTATGCTTGAAGATACCAGCGTACTTAACATACCAGGTTTTTTCATTTCCTTTTAGCAATGGTGCAATACTTAAATTTGAAGATGTCTTTAATTCAGGTTAATTTCATTCCAGAAACTTCAGATTCTTCTAGTGACCTGTTTCTCCTACTTTTTTGATTTCAGGTTACTTCCAGGATTTGTTAAACAAGTCAGAGAAGGCGCTTTATGACACATTTCCTGGTATGTATGGAGACCTTTATCTCCAGAACGTAAAGCTTTTCAAAGACTTGTATAGTGAGCTGCGGCATTATTATCGAGGTCCCAACATCAACTTAGAAGAAGCCCTCAATGAATTTTGGACTCACCTGCTCGAGCGGCTCTTCAAGTTGATGAATCCCCAGTACCAGCTTCCGGATGAATATATGGACTGCATAGTGAAGCACTCGGAACAGCATAAGCCATTTGGAGAGATTCCAAGGGACCTGAAGCTCAAGGCAACAAGAGCCTTTATTGCAGTCCGTTCCTTTGTGCAGGGACTTGGTGTGGGCAACGATGTTGTCAGAAAGGTCTCTCAGGTAGGTCAGCTTAAATTCCTGAGAAGTTTTAAAGTACCTATTTACTCTGGGAAATATATTTACTGTTGTATTAGACAAGGCAGACAAATTCATTGATTGGTGCCATTTCTGCTTTGCATAAATGATTACCTCAAGCAGAGAGCTCTCTTCAGATTTGTGAGTGCTGTTCCTGAAGTTTTGTCATAGCAGGATCCATCCTTCAATTCAGCAAAGCAGTGGGACTCTTTTCTTTTTGAGTGTTAAATTTCTGGGAGGTACCTTTTTTCTTTGCTATATTACATCAGATCAATCTAGTATCTGGTGTACTGTGGGGAAAAAACACAATAGTGACTACCAAAGCTAAATACACTGTGGAGGCATGGCTGAGTGGCATCTGCATATTGAAACCTGGAAGCTGCCCAAAGTCATTTGCTGTGTCTATAAAAGGAAATAGTAACAACATGTTAGGTAACCATACTGAATAGTCAAATGCCTACAGTAACTCACAAGGTTAGAATATAGTTAGAATTAAAATTTATTAACATTTGTGGCTTGTTTTCATTGAATTCTAGATAACATGGTGGTCATCTTGTTAAAAAATTAATTCCTTAGAACTATTTCATTACAGCATTGTTGATTCTCCTGCCACTTTCATATTACTGGTTTTTTCAAATTCATGGTTTTTTTTATCAAAAACTACAATAAGGTGGGGATGTTTAGGATCCTATCGTATGGCATTTCCAGAGAATTATAAAACATTAAATCATAGTAGCTTCAATTTACTGAAAATATTGAGGGAAGGAGTCTGAAGGAAACTAAATATTTGCTCTAAAACATGTCTGTCATCTTGCACATGAACAGAGAAAGAATGTGCAGATTAACACAATAAAACACTGAGAGGGTGTTCAGAGATTATCGTTAGTTTGTCTCCCAATGAAAATTTACATGTTTTTTTCCACAGAAATGGCCTATAAAATACATAATGTCTTCAGAGTTCATAAAGAAAAACAAATAGCTCGAGTACCCAAATGTTTTATGTATCAATGTGGTATTATAAATAATTTGAAAGTGACTGAGCCTTTATGCACAGCAGTAGCATTGGACTTTTGGGCCATCAAGCAGATTGAACACAGAGAAGAACATAAGCTATATAAGAAGTTGGCACTATTCAGATAAAAATATACAGTCTTCTTGTTTTCCTTTTGGGTATTCAATATGCTTCAGGTTTAAAATAATATTCCACTTGGGCCTGAAAGTGTGAATTAGCTAGTTTAACCAGTCTGTCTTCATTTCCCCTTTCCTGGGTGCCCTCAATTCAGAAGTGTTTGGTTCATAAGTACAGGCATTAAGTCATGCATTCCAGTAAGATGGAAAAGGTACAGAAGCCTGATAAAACACCACTCTCATTAATACAGGACTTATATGAAACAGACAAATGTGCATGTTTGTAAGAGGAACCATCGTGAGCAGAAGTCACACATAGCCAAATACAGAGGTAACCGCAGACATAACGGCAGGAAACTTAGTTTACTTTGCAAGACACCTGTGACCTAGTTAGTAATAGGGAACAAGTTATTTAGCTTTTGTAGAATAGCAACAGGGGGGCAGCTGAGGGCGGGGGGCTGTCAATATTATAACCAATCATGATGTGATAAATGTATGCATAACCATATACAGAAAAATGTTTTTCTCTGTTTTTCCTGTTTCCTGTACTTTTAAAGTATAAAAGTAACTGCATCAGAACCCCTCGGGGTTCAGTCTTGCCATGCTTATGCTGCCTCTGAACCTGCGCAATAAACCTGTTCTGTTCACCCAGGAATTCTCTATGTGTCCTTAAATTCCACAACACCAGGACAAATGACTTTTCTATGTCAGCAAATGCATTTATCACCTGATCGGTGGTATGTGAAACTGTGGTATGTGAACCAGTGTTATTTTGCAAAGTAAATTTTTCCATTTACAATTTGCAAAGAAATGAGCGTAAGCATATTTGGGATAAAAGAACTGGCTGCACTTTTTGTCATGCTTGCTAAAGCTATGATGAGTGGCAGAGCACAGTAACTATGGATTCTCTGGTGTATGTCTGTGAAAGCAAGGGTGGGGGGAAAGATACATCTGAATGAAGGTAGCCTGAACTAGTGGAGTGAAGTTGTTCAATACATGCAGGGAATGAATAGAAAGTGAACACAAGGAAGGAAGAGGGGGAAGCTGCTTGGGACTGTGTTATAAAGTGATGCAGAGGTACAATAAAAATATTCTACTTCTTGTGTTTATCCTCAAGTCTCATTAATTATCCCCTTGCAAGTAACAATAGTAAAATAGGCTTTCCTTTGATATAGCAAAGAAATGATCAATCATACAGTGCTGGAGAATTAAAATTTAGAATCATTATATTTCCTGTGGTTGGTTTGTAGAGGTTTGCCATGTAATTTCCTTTATCTAAGATAAAATACACCTAATCTGCATGATTGCTCAGCTCTGTATTCATATCTATCTGCAAATTTTTTTTTATTTATTTCATATTACTTAATATGGATATAGCTATCTGTGCCATTCTTGTTGTAGTTGATCCTTATTCAGTAAAATCTGCTGTAGACAAAGCAAAGAAAAATACACTACTCATAAGCCAGCCTTAGAGAAAACTAGTAAATTACATAAAGAGAAGGACTGGTTTTTTTGGTCAGCTCGAGCAACATTTACATTTGTAATTACTTCTGCTTTTTATTTTTGCTACAGTTAAAGTTCCTTATTGTCCCAGCTTCCAGGACTTGTGTCTTTTGAACATTTCAACCATTTTGCTTTTCAGTTTGCCCTTCAGTTGAATCATTACATTCCAGAAGCTCTTGTAGAAATAGAAAGGTCTGCATGCAGGCTGAGTTGAAAGAATAGAGAATGAATGCTGTTTACCAAATTGTCTGTTAGATGGGCTTTTCTCACAACCCCAGTCTCTCTTTCCCAGAAATGGCAAAAAGCATTACTTTCCCCCATTAGTCAGCCTCAGTGAAGAATAATTCAAACACTTCTTGACCATTTTAAAATATCTTTATTTTAATATGAATGAGACTGAGACATGAGACACACTATAAGGTGTTTTTTTCAACAGTCACCCAGTGGTAAGCACCCTATGGAATTTGGTCAAGTGAAAGAACCAACACAACAATACACCTTGGATTTTCTCTGACACACTGAATCATGTGAACATTTTTTCCTGATCTTCTAAGTGTGTTGACTTCTGTATAGCAATTTTTGTCCAATAATATGCTTCCTTTTCATAGCAGTAACCCAAATTAGTAAACAAGTGGAATGAGACTTTTTGTTCAGATGTAATAGAATTATAGGGGATGTGGTGGCTCAGTGGCTAAGATGCTGAGCTTGTCGATCAAAAGGTCAGCAGTTCAGTTCGAATCCCTAGTGCTGCATAATGGGGTAAGCTCCCGTTACTTGTTCCAGCTTCTGCCAACCTAGCAGTTCGAAAGCATGTAAAAAATGCAAGTAGAAAAATAGGGACCACCTTTGGTGGGAAGGTAACAGCGTTCCGTGCGCCTTTGGCATTTAGTCATGCTGGCCACATAACCATGGAGACGTCTTCAGACAGCGCTGGCTCTTCAGCTTTGAAACAGAGATAAGCACCGCCCCCTAGAGTCAGTAACGACTAGCACATATGTGTGAGGGGAACCTTTACCTTTACTAATAGAATTATGTTAAAAGGTGTATCAGTATAACAAACTTTACTATGAGATGAAACGGCATTATTCAGACACTAGATCTATTTTAAAATAGTGTTCCAAGGCCTAGGGACAAGTTATAAAGCTCGGGGATCATAATTAAGTGATTTTTAATCACTTAATAATTACATTTACCATGAAATTAAATTCATATTACATTTTTAATGTCTCATGGTTCCAACAAAATAAACAAATAGTTACAATATAATAATGTTGTACTTTATTCCATTAAGTAATGTTAATAAAGGAATGTTTCTACCATACATCCTTCTATAAATTTAGACTAGCTCTCCAGATTGCAAAGCACTGTTCTGTTGGAAGACCATACCAGTTTCTAAGAGCAAAAGCTTGAAAGGCATACCGTAACAGATTTTTGTTTTTTTCATAATATCACAAAACTTTTCTCAACATATCTTCGGGGGACCAGGTTGGGGAAGGCCGGAATTGACCCTTAGGCTCAAATTAGATTGATGTGACAGACCCATCTGTTAAAACAGATGGTGGACTACCCAGTAGCCCCTCTCCCTCCTCCCATTCCTTTATCCCCAGTGGAATTCCTCTCTGTCCTTGGCAGAAGAAATCAGTGCTTAAAACAAAGAGTGTGGGAGGATGATGCTCCATCAGCATACCTCCTTTTGGCCTCAGTTTTGAGGTAAACTTCAAAAGATAATACGTTGCTCCACATAGTGGAAAAATTAAAAAATCCAATATAAATTCTAAATCATCCTCCAGTTGAATTTTGTTTTCATTCCGGAATTCTGTCAATATTTTTAATATAAGAGAAAGTGAAGAGGAATACACTAGCTCCTTCTCCCCCTCATCAGTCTTGCCCTCTTCATCCTACCAAGCTCTTTATGTTATGTAGGATCCTGTAATTTCCACATCAGCCAGCCAGCCAGCCAATTCTGAAACTTAGAACAGAGGAACTTCAGAAGACTTTTATGGAATGTCCTTTTCTAAATCAAAAAGCAGATAACTGCGTATAAGAAGTGATTGTCACAGAGAAATAATTTTACTGATAATATTGGTACAATTTACTCTGTACATATACATGCACACACACATACATTGAGAGATATTTCTGGTGGATCTATAAACACATTTCCTTTAACTTAATTGACTTGAACAAGCAGTTTGTGGAAAATAAATACCACTTCAATACAGAGGATTATAATACATTTTCATTTTGCTGTCTCACACTATCCAAGTGTCTTTTTTCCTCATGAAAGATCTGCCAGTTTTCTGTTTGTTTTTAAGGTAGGGGGTAAATATATTGCAAGTAACAGTTGGTGTGTTAGTCATTTTGCAACACAGGTGCTGTAACAATTCGGAAATCTCCTTTTTCTTTTTATGCTACGGATTGGAAGGGACCATGGAGCCAGGAGCCTTGTTTTTGCTACCATCGTTTAGGTAGAATAAATACATGAACCCAGTCTTATTAAGGACTATTTGTTAACACATTAATTTAATCCTCTCTCTTCCCCGCCCCCCCTCCCACAACTCACAAAGGAATGTCAGT
>JANHZT010005460.1:57971-68028 GCA_032468215.1 Stegonotus admiraltiensis
CCACCTTAGAAAGGATGGAAGGCTGAGTCGACCTTGAGCCTGGTGAGATTTGAACATGCAGTAATTGCAAGCAGCAGGTGTTAATAACAGTGTTTTAGTCCACTGTACTACCAGGGCTCCTGGTAGTACTTCAGTCTTTTGAAGAAGTACCATACTAATTTGAATTTTGTCTTGGCCAGGTGATGACAACAGTGGTTCTGGAAGTGGTGATGCCTGCCTGGATGAAGTCTGTGGCAAAAGACTGTCCAAGAATTCTAGCACCCGGCCACCAGAAATACACCCTATGCCTAAACAGTCAGGACAAGGCGTTGGTGGAAATAACAGCAATGTACTTTTGCCTTCATACTTCCTTTTATTACTTTCTTTGGTTGCTATAGCAGCCCAGTACCTGTGGCGGTAACTTGTTTGAGCAACTGCAAAAGAAACTGTAGTGGCTAAGTCTTAACTTTGCCAAAATGGTGGACATATTTAATTCAACTTGATTCAACTTGGCAAAATGAGAGAGACAAAAGTTCTTGATGGTTTGTGATAATCTGGCAGTGCTAGAGTTGGTTATTTTTCCTTTTCTTTCTTCCTTTCTTTCTTTCAAATATTGGGCCTTTCTTTCTGTCCTCCATTTAAAAAAGCCTTTAATTTGCCAAAAAGAGATACCTAGGGGCTATGACAGATCTGACAGGTAGGTTCAATGACAGAATAAATACTCCCCCCCACCCCCCAAGGCAACACCATTTTCATTGACTGGAATAAAAGATATGCAATATCTCATATTTTTATTTAACTGTGGCATTATATTTGGTTCAGAACAATACATCTTTTTAATTTATACATTTTCAGACTGCTCTAAAAGGGTTTCGGCTCATAATTTTCCATTCACCAAAGGGAAAAGAGTCTTTCCCTTGCATAAGATGTAAGAGTATTATTTTGTACAATCTCAATTAACATCTCAATTAGCAAATGAATTCTTTATCCCAGAGTTTGGAACAAAGGTCCTTAATTTTATATTAAAAAATTCTGCTAAGAGTAATCATTGCTACCCACTAATATTATTCCCACATCCATAGCAATAACAGTAAAAGATTTGTGTATTGCAGGATCCTTTGAAAATAGCTTTCAGATAAAAATGATAATAATAAGGAACAGTATACACAACACTGGTAAAGAAAGACATGGGAGGATGTCATTCCAGAAAGCCTACTTTGAGCTAGAAGAAGAAAAACTTCCGATTTAATAAGATGCTAAGAATCAATATTTACCAAAGGAATAATGCAAAAAAAGAAGAAGTGATTTTTCATGTGTGTGTATTATTACTTATCCTGTAATCAAAACTAGAATTTGCATGAATTGGTGAACTTAGGGTCAAGTTAGATACTGTCTAATATATATCTAGAAATTTGTTTATCGAAATCTCTACTACCTGAAATTTTCAAGGAAACCTGCTCAGAATTATGTTGGTAGAAAGAGTAAGCAGACCAAAACTGTCCATATGTTGGCTTAATTAATTTGATGCCTATCAGAGAGAGATGTCCCATCACAGATTTACGTGTGTGTGTGTGTGTGTGTGTGTGTGTGTGTGTGTGTGTGTGTACAATTCTCTGCCTTGGGTCCTGAGCTTTACTTCTAAGCGTCTTTTTTTCTTTTTTCCAAATTATATCAAACCAACCCTACCATTCTGACTGAATACTAGGAAGACCTTGAAATGAATTAACTTTGATGTTAATTCACTTTAATTCATATCATAGTTTCTCTTTGTGAAGCAAGTGATGTGAAAGCATAACTTTTATTTAAAATATATAGGTTTTTCATAAATGCTGAAATGTTTCTATTCTTTGTCTTAAAGCAAAAACAGCAACAACCCGAATGTTGTGCTTCTTGGGACAGCAGTCAGAGGTAGAAACTATTCTACAATTCTGAAACATTCCTAGTTACAAATAAGGAAACCATTTCTAGCATCTTACCATTCAATGGGATGAGACAGAGTAGAGGCAAATGAATTCAGTTGAAGGATTCTGGTTCTGCTTTGTTAATTATTGGGAAAAATTAGTTCCCTAATCACCCCATTCAGTATTGGAGGATCTCTGAGATTTGAAAACTTGATTAACAAACAGCAATGCCAGAAGGAATTCTTTGTAGCAAAATACATCTAGTTTTGTACACATTGTTTAAATCCCTGTGAGTAAAACAGTACTCCCTTCCACTTTCTTTACTGATTTAGTCCATTTAATATGTTTTTTTTTTCCAGTTACATTATTCTTAAACTGAATGTGTTCGTAAAGAGAATACATATGAGGCATGGAAATCAAATATCCTGCCTTCTTTGAACATGCTTGAATGCAAGAGAAAGTGGAAAGTGCCACATTGAATTAGTGTTGTAAATGTATGTCTGTAAATACACAAAGAAATAAACTGCTATACATCATGCAGGGGAAAAAATATTTGCCATTTCCTTCTCTGAATGAAAATCTGCCAACTTGCTGGAGAGCTGTAAACTCAAAACAGTTTGGAGCCTTTTCTAAGACTCAAACTATGTGTGATGTTGACAATGTATTGTTTTTTAGAAACCTGAAGCCTCCCTGAATCATTTCTTTAAAAAAAAAAAAGGAATATCCCAAAAAAAATTGAGGTGCGAAGTTGAAGGATTGTTCATGCTTTAAAAATGATTTAGAAAAAGTCTTTGTGATATGTGGGAATATGAACTCAACACCTCTTTAAGGTAGCTGCATCATTTTGGGGGGTTTCCTATTAACTTGATAAAGCACAACTCTTTTAATTAGTTACATTAGAGACGCACATCAGCATTACTTTAACAGGATAATTCATTAAAACAGCAAGAAGCATGAAAAAAAGACACTGCCACTTTGAAGAAGCGGTGCACATATTCCCACACATTCTGAAGCACCTCTTTAAAATCATTGCTAGAGCACAACCAGTCCTAGAAAAGAGCAGAGTGGGGTACATCGTTCTCACTAGCTGAAAGACCAAATGAAATGAAATTACAGCCAGCAACAAAAAGGAGTATCCTGCCTTGCATATACTTTATGCTCTTCAATCTAGCATCAATTCTCTGCTTGATATAAAATTGGAGAGCCTGATTTAAATGAGTCTTCCACCATTGCTCAACCTTTGAGCCCCAGTCTTCTGTCATAGAATAACAATTTGTAAGGTTTATTTTTGTTATGGCAGTACTACATTTTGGTATTAAAAGCATTATGCTACAAGGTGTGATCTGTTTCAAGTCCCTTGAAACAGAAATGAGTCATGGATGTATAACATATTTTTTTTCATGTGCCATAATGTCTGTTTCAGAAGGAGAAAGGGGTCAACAGAAGCTTTAAGAGCATTGCTATTTATCCTTTCAATGACAAAAACCTGTTGTTTCTGGTGGGCTTGTTAAGGAGTTAAGATACAAATATATCCAGACTACATCTTGGCTTTTTTTAAAAAAAGCAAAACAAGTGCAGTTCTCTCTGCAAAACATAAGGTTTATATCACGTTATCGACAAACTTGATCATTTATATATATTTCTTTTGGTTACCAAGTTACTTGTAACTATCTTGCACTGTTGAATTATGTTCTTTGAATCCTTGTATAAATAAATAAAAAAAGGCTGGAGACTTAAATAAGTATGAATACCATTTGGAACAGGATGATGTATTCTTTTGCTTTATATAATTTCAACAGTATACTGCAGGTTGCCAACTGGCTTCTTGAAAATCAGAGTGTGCATTAGATCACTTATAATAATAGGACTGAAAAGTGTTTTGCCAGTATAGTGAAATTCCAAAATACATCCCCAGCCAATCAACATCACTATTCCATAGATGTCTACCATATCGCAAAGAAATGGCATGTTCATTCAGAAATGAGGCCAAGTAAAATTTAGAATCTAATACTACATACCGTTTTGGAATTGTAATGAAGAACTGCAGGGACAATGTAAATATTCAGAGGCAAGAACAGATCATTTGTTCTATGGGTCTATTGTATGTGAAGCTCCTACCATAGCTTCTGCAAATGGTATGGCTTGCTCTGTGGAAAACAAACTTTTATTGCAATGAATCACATACTTTGCCAGCTAGGTAGGATTGAACTGTGGTTTTACCTTGAATGGATACCAAGCATTACTGAATAATGCACCTGCCGGAACAATCTGAGCCATGGAACACTCATTATATATCAATAACTGAAAATTAGCCATTGTTGAACCAATCTGTTGAAATGAAAATCACCATTCTTTGTGAGGGAGGGACTGTTTGCCTGGGAATTCAGCCTGAATAGGCTTTCTTTCTCTTTAGTGACCTCTTCTTTTCTCATCTCCTTCCAATTTTGTTCTCCCTTTTTTTTCCTCTACCCAATTACCACCTTTCTATTTCCTCCACCTCCATCCAATTTTCTTTGACATTTTTACTAGTAGGTAGTCAATATATGCATAGTAGTCTGTTGTGGGTGTGAATGTTGTTATGCAGTTGTTATGCAGTTCTTTACCCATTAAATATTGCACATTCTTAAGATTACATAACTAAAAACCCTGTGTTATTCTCCACCAAACAGAGCTCTATGACTGACAGCCATTTTTATAACATACATCTGGAGCGTAGCTGTCATATTTCAGACAGTTCTCCATTACAATTCCAAAACAGTATATAGTATTAAATTAGCCAAAGAAGAGTGGTGGACAGATTAATGGGTGCTAAATTCATAATTTTAACTTCACAATTGGAACTGTGTGGCTTGAGTTGAATTGTCCAAGCAATGATGGTAGAAACCCAGATGAAAAAGAGGAGTGGCTCTTACATACAAATGGAGTGTCTTAGCTCAGGCCAGAAAATATTTTCTTGGGAGAAAAGAATTTATATCCACCTTGTGATACATGAATTTATATTCCTTGTGTCCCCATCACAGCTATGAGGGATGTAATGACAGCATACATTTTTCCAGTAGGGTAAGTTCTGCTAATATGATTCATCCTGGAGCAAGTCAGAAAACAGTTTCTACAAGGAGTTTCCTGATGTGTCAAGAAAAGAAAGTATTTTACTGCACCCATAATTCCAAGAGCTTTATATCTAGATTATTAGATACGAAGTTTCTATGTATAGCCTCATCTCAAGAATGCCAAACTGTACTACATATTTTTGAATGTTGGCTTGAGTACCCAAGGAGCTCAGGGGTGGTGGTATCATCAAGGATAACCTGTTTACATATTCAATAGCAAGTACCTCTATGCCAACTATAGAATAAGTAACTCAAACTGTACGTTCATTGGTTTAGCTTAAATGCTGTTGAGGTAAAGCAGACCAGATCGGAATTCACTAGGATAAGAATGATTGATTTCACAGAATGCAAACTTTTAGCATATAATTTTTTAAAATTGAACTGGGGAGGATAGCTCCAGATAGAGGTTTTGGAATTCTTTACTTCCAAAAATAATCAAGCAGGTTGTCTTCTGTAGAGCTTGTACTCTGTCCAAGCTCACCCAAATATCAATACAAGCAGCAATAATAATAGAGAGTTATTGAGGGAGCATGTAAGCAAACAATATGTTTGCAAACACCTACAGTTATCTTATGTTATGACAACTCCCAGAACTGAGTAAAAACTATCAAAGCACGATTAAACATCCAAAGCATTTATTTAGGTAGGTAGCCATATACTTTATGTATACAGATTTGTATACACAACTTACAACCAGTCACTTACTAACCATTCAAAGTTACATTGGACCTCTCGAGGAATTTACAACCTGGATTCAAAGTTCTGATGAGTCCTCCCAGTCACATGACCACACTTTTGACATTTGGCAAGACAGTTGCATTCTCGCAGTGTCCCATGATGACATGACTGAATTTTATGATGTTTTTGAAAAAAACACACATTTACTTACAATTTTCAGCAAAACTGGCCCATAGCAAACTATGGATTGCAGTATACACTTAACGAGAGCTGCAAAAAAGGTTGGTCATGGGTGACCCAATTTATGACAATCACAAGTTAGGACTGTGATGTGCAGACGGGTAATTCAAGGACTACCTGCATATATTTGGGGATAACTGATAGATAAGACAGGGAGGGAAGGACCAGGTAGGGAGGGTTTTGGCTTCTTAAGTTCCAGGTTACAGACATTTGACCACTCTTTCTGGATACATTCCTAACCCCTCCCCCTTTATTAAAGGAATAGATATCATTAACTTAAAGAAACTCACTTCTAAGTAATTATACACATAAGTGCCATGTTATATAAACATAAACTATTTTATTTATATTCATAACTAATGTAAGAAAACATGTTTTAGAAATAATTCAATTGTGTAATATCTGAAATATATTACAGCAGAGGCATAACAATAGGAAACTTCAATATTGTTAACACCATCAGTAGCCTTAAGCAAGACAACTGCTAGCGTTTTTTCATCCTCAATTACAAGTACAGACATTGCTAAATTCTACCCCAATTTTTGCTGACTGCAAAAGGATCTGTAATTGAAAAGATCACTAATAATGCGATGTTTCAGTACCAAGCCTGCAGGGGATTGCATATAAAAACAATTGCCTCATTCAATAATACTGTAAGTTTTCCAACTTAGCTTCAACTAAAAGATCTGTGCTGTTTTATTACCCTGAACAGAAACTTTTAATCATGAATTCTACCAGTTTAATGCTGCAAATCAGATTTCAAGGATACGATTTTAAAAGTCATCCCTCACAGATGACTGAGAGCTTGTGGAACATCTTTGTTTCTGTCAACTGAACAGATGAAACAATTGTTTCAGTTCTCTAACTCATATCCATTTAAAATCAATAAAAACTGATTCTCCCTGGTTTCTGAAATTCCTGGAAGCACAATAACAGAAGGATACATATATTTATGCTAGTACTAGAACCATCAACTGCTTGGCAAAAATCACACTGTTGTGGAAACTAAGCAGCACATCGAGTTAAACTAATATGAGGGTTAATGTTACCCATCAGCTGAGGAATTTGAAAGACCCGATGATGACAGAAATGTCTGTTATCACCAGAAGAGTCATTCTATCTTCTCAAGTTAAAGTGTGGTAAACCTTACTAGATTCTTTTTTTTAAAAATTCCTATTTATTGAAAAAAATAGACTTTGGAAGAGTATGGGCACTTCACTATTACATCCGTAAATGAAAATACCAGGCATTTGTTTAAACTGGTTCCCCCAAAATAACACAAGAGTACACCATTTCTTAATTTATGCCTAAGAAACAAGTGTCTTTTCATCCTTATGCAGCATTTTGAACATCAAATTTATCAGACCTGCATCATGAAAAATAACATCTAAATGAAACTATAGTTTCCAGTGTAAGGGAGATCTGCTCGACTGCTAGCCTGCACAGGGGTTCGTCGTCTTCTATCATGTTTCCACTTTTCCATCTCTTCCTTTTTATGCCTGGCTGCTGTCTGCTTCTTCGCTTTCATGTCCTTTGATTTTAGGTATTGAACAGTCACTTTTGTTTTAATGCTGGCTTTACGTTGTCTCACTGCCAGAAAGAACAGATAGACAATTAGCATTTTTCAAAGCAGATTACAATAGTTATTTAATTATATGTCTATGCACATATGCACGGAATTAGAAAAACTTACTCAGTGCACAACTAAGAAAAAATAAATCCTGCCTTCCTGTCATCCCACTGTAGATTATACAGCTGAGTTATAAACTCATCCAAGTTTCAATAACTTCAATTTATGATAAGCAATCAAAGCGCCTCCTGGTGGTCACTATAACAGACATGGGCTGTCATTTTATTATGAGCGAATTTGATCTCACAACAGTGGAAGACAGGTTGATATACTTGTCCAATTCCGTCTGGTGAATTAATCTTCAGCTGTCTCTTTACCAGGCCTATCTGTCTTCAACAGCATTTCTTTCCATATTATACTCACCACCCTCCACCTTCTCTTACCCAAGCATACATACGTATATATAAGTTGCATTTATACCCCATATAGTCCTAATTGTCTCCTGGAAATTTAAGCTCACCCCTTAATCATAAACACCTCCTCTCTTAGAAGTCCACAAAGAAAAAGATAAGTGGAAAACAAAAAATTATCAAAAATATTTCAAAATTCGGTCCAGTAGGACAGCCCTCAATACAAAACAAGCCTTTTCACAGTTGCTGTTTTATTGGAGAACAGTAAGGCTAGGGAAGAAAAGGTAGGAAAGAAACACAATGCAAAAAAAAAAAAAGCCACACTGCAGATAATGTGTGCAAGCAGAGCAGTCAGCATGACACACTGACAAGAGTTAATTTCTTTCTTTTATGACTGCTGCTAAAACATGTATCATGGGCAGGATAATGAATCTGAACAGCTGGCTAGTTTTGGAATATACAGGCTAAATCTTCACCATCCCTTTGATACAGTCTACCACTTAGCAGACTTTACTCCATCTATAAATACTTAGGTTCATAATTTTCATGTCAGCTTACAACATACACTATGAAGCATTCGTAAACATTTCAATTATTTGGAATATGGAATATCAAAATCTGACATAGCTTTGAAGCCAACAGTAATAAGAAGCAGTACTAGAGTATTAGTGCAAACATCCTATGTATTCACAGTTTAAATGCAAAGTTTATAAAGGGATCAAAGAAGGGATGGGATCTTTCCAGAAATAATATACTAGGATTTCATATCATGCCAATTAAGAGACAGAAGTGAAGGGGTATCTTAGGTAAAAGTTGTAGATGCACAGGGAGCTTTTGAATTAAAAATACATATACAGGAAATGGAAGATGGGTATAATCATTATGGAGAAAATAGAAAATATCGGTAAAAATAAAAGCTACATCTGAGTTTCAAAGGAGCCAACAGATATTTCTGATCTTCGAGAAACCAAGAACATAATACAGGACCAAAGAAGAACAAATGCTCTTATCTTCAAAAAGAGAGTAAGAGATGGATAATTACTGATCAGTCAGTAAAACTTGGAACTGTTGATTAAGCAGTTGGTATTTTAAAAGAATACACTGGCTAAAAATAAATCACCACAAACCTACCTGACATTTACTTTTTCTAATAAAGGGAACAGTTTAATTGATCACAGAATAGTGGCCAGTTAAATTACAGAATAGTGAACATTGACTTCAAATATGTGATGAAGTCTCTGATGAAGACCATGGCAGTATGGAGATGCTTGAACTATACCTCGCCCCCAAGTATGCCTTTTCTTGCTCAACATGTAGTACAGTAATTTTAGCTGACTTGGATGAGTGATCATGTTGTATGATTATCAAATTTCCAGATGACACAGGTGGAGGAGAAGGAATTATAAACTCCTTAAAAGACAGCATCAAGATGAAGATTCAGGAAGGTCTTGACAAGTTGAACCTATAGTCCTGTATCCAGCTGAGAAAAATCCAAGCCTTTTGTATATGATGGAGATACAATCCTGAGCAGCCGTATATGCAAAAATAATTAGGGTGTCTTGGTGAATCATAATAATAATAATAATAATTTTATTTGTATACCGCCCTTCTCCCGAAGGACCCAGGGCGGTGAACAGCCAGAATGGCAAATATGAACTAAAATGGTGATGCAGCTACAAAAAAACAAATGCAATCCTAGATCTCATTAACAGAAATATGACAAGAAAAGACTTGTTCCTGTCTATTCAGCATTTATTGTATTATAGCTAGAAACTGTATCCAACAAAGTATTTTAGGAAGGGCAATAATAAACTGGATATTGTGCAGAAAAATCACATGCTTGATATGATAATATATTCTGGAAGTAAAAGTTTATGAAGCACTGGGTAAGTTTTGTTTAGAGAAAAAATAAATGCAGGAAGATGTTATAGCTATCTTTAGGTTATCTAAATGTCTCTGAAAACCTGGCTTTTTTCCTAGGCCTTGATTTGGTCTTGATGGCAAGTCTCTTATAGGATTGTATATGCTAATCTGAATAATTTCTCTTAGGGACGTACATTATTCTTTCCTTTTTTTATTGCTCTTATTATTGTTTTGTGCTGTATACTGGCCAGAGTTTTTATGGGTAGAGGTTGGTAGGTAGGGAGGGAGGGAGGTGGAGGGAGGGAG
>JANHZT010005461.1:13535-25353 GCA_032468215.1 Stegonotus admiraltiensis
TCCATTCCCACCCCACTCTGGGGCCAGCCAGAGGTGGTATTTGCCGGTTCTCCGAACTACTCAAAATTTCTGCTACCTGTTCTCCAGAACCTGTCAGAACCTGCTGGATTTCACCCCTGCCATAGTTGTTAGGTGAATTGATGCAGTTGTTGTTGTTGTTATTAAGTGAATCTAAGCTTCCCCATTGGCTTTGCTTGTCAGAAGGTGGCAAAGGGTGGTCCCATGACCCCGGGACGCTGCAACCGTCATAAATATGAGGCAGTTGCCAAGCATCTGAATTTTGATCACGTGATCATGGGGGACGCTGCAAAGGTTGCAACTATGAAAAGCGGTCATAAAAAGTCACGTTTCTCAGTGCCGTTGTAACTCTGAATGGCCACTAAATGAACTGTTGTAAGTTGAGGACTACCTGTAAAAACATTCTGAGATGAAACTGTCAGACGCAAGCAACCGGATCCACTAGTGAATGGTTCGAGTTGACCACTTTATTATGTTCTACCTATGGTGCAAGAACCTTCCCAGGTTGCTTGCCTTCCCTTGGGAACAAACAAGTAAGGTGTCAGATCCCTAATGTGATACTGCCATTCAAATGGAGGGAGAGGGGAGCATGGGGACAAGCTGTATTTTATAACCTTTATCCTGGCACCTAAGCACCCTGGAGTATTCTCACCTTTGTGGGATGTAATAAGGAGGGAGGGCCATATGGATTGTTTCAGTTTGCTGGAAGCAGAAGACGACCCTGGGAACGGCTCCTTATCTGTTTCTCAGGACAGCCATTACAACAACATCTTCACACCTGTGGATTGGCTGAATCCACATCGGACTGGAGGAAGGGGTTCTAAAGTCCTATTTCTAACTGTATAGTTTCGGAGGGAATTTAGAGTCTGCTTTGCCTTTGTCCTGCTATCACTTCTTCTCAATAAAAGGTTCCTTTTGAACTACCACTTTTCAAGAGCCGGCAACCTTAAACACTCAAAGAACCACAAAGGTCCTAACCAGAAGCCCCCATTCAGTTCTGGAGCTGAGCAGAAATCCGGTTCCCCCATCATAGAGTCTCCTCCTAGCTCAGCGTCATTTTTCTTCTGTTGACCGGAAGAAGAATTCCCCCACCAGAGAGTCTCCTCCTACCACAGCATCCTTTTTACTCTGCCTGTCCTAACTGAAAGCCCTATCAATTGTGGAGCCCACCACCAACAGGGAGCCGCAGCAGAGGGATGAAAGAGCCACATGCGACTCCAGAGCCGTGGGTTGCTAACCCCTGGTCTATACTTTCTCGGGAAAGGAGGAGAGGCAGGGCCTCACTTAAGGTTTCATGGAATTTAAGAGAGAGGCCCAGTCTTAGATCTCTTGTAGATGGGCAAAGACTCAAGACTAACTCTCAGCTTGATCCCTCTTCCTGCCTGGATGGGAACTTCCCAAGATAAACAGTGACCCCCCCCGACCCCACCCCACCCTTCGCAAGGGAGTTTTCCCTGGCTAGGATGTGTGAAAATGAATAAAAGGACTACCTTCGCTCCCTTCCTCCAATTTCCAATTCTCTAGTGAGCACAACCAAGTTTGCTGAAACAAAAAGACTCATTACCCACTTATTTCCTATGCAATATTCTCTGCATCTTGGAAGAAGGCAATGTCAAATCATTTCTGCGTTGCTGTATAGATATGCGCTGGATAGACATTTTAATTTTTCTTTTACTAACATTGCTTGCCTTTAAGAACTATACGAAGTAGAACGAAGGCATCATATAACCCGGATTTCACCGACCTTCACTTTTTAAGTGTGCTGCTGGGAATTTCAGGAGTTGTGGACCTAAACAAAATATAAAGACCTGCAAATAGAAGTAAAACGTCTATGGCAAAAGACAGCAAAGATGGTACCAATAAATAGGGACCTTGCCTCCAAAATGTCAGGAGCACCATTTGAACACCACTGGCAGTGGCAAAATCACCACCAGTCAATTGCAAAAGGCAGCTTTACTTGGCACACCTTTAAGACCCTCAAAAATCCCACATCTGCCTATCTTGTGTCCTTGGGAAGAGTTCAATAGGTGGATAAAAGTGCCGAATCAAGTCTAAATATCTGGCTGACTGTGCAGCCAATTGTAATGATAATCTGAATAGCACTGATGATGTTATCTAGTTTGGGTAATGAAATGTCTGCAAGAAAACAAGCAAGCTCAGAGAGCACCAAGGACCTCTTAAATCTGAATAGAGAATATTGCAGTATCTGGAGACGGCAGACTAAACTGGAGAAAATCACAATACAAAATCCTGAAACAGAACAACTCTGGTGAAAGGAAGCAAAGGTAGTACCAAAAATAGGTACCTTGTATGCAATTCCAACTTCTGGAGCACCATCCGCACTGACAAAAATCACCCTCAGTCAATTGCAAAAGGCAGCTTTCCTCGGAACAGCTTACAGTTTACAATACCTTTAACACCATCAAACAACAATATCTGCCTATCCCAGGTCCTTGGGAAAGATTTGGAAGGTGGATAAAAAAGGCCAAATCCAGTGTAACCATCTGGCTAACTGTGCAATTGGCAACAATAAATTAGGTTCCCCTGAGTGAGCAGGGGGTTGGACTAGATGACCTCCGAGGTCCCTTCCAACTCTGCTACAGTTAAAATATTGATACGCTGCCCAATTTCCAGCAACCCTAGACTTCCTTTTGAAGACTAATGAAAGCCTTCCCTGTCTTCGCCAATTACAATCTGAAGCTGGTCCAGCTCTCAGGAGCCTGTGTCTTTTTCTTTGAGCCCTTGCTGTGGTCAGGACATTGCATCATCTCCCTCTCATCCTGCAGGGGGCTGGAGAACAGACATCAAAAAGGAAAGCAAGATTGTGCAAGATCCAATATGTGTTGGCTCATGTCTGCGGCATCCACTTTGCTGCTGGGGCAGCATAAATTCAGGGCAGGCCAAGAGACAGAAGGAAAGAACAGCATTGGAGAAGCAAGTAACAGCATTGGATGTTTCTGCAATTTTTTTTTTAAGCGTCATGGTGCTTTATGGCAGAAGATGATATAAGGTTAATAGCTTCACTGCATCTTAACCACTTAATGGGATAATCCAAGGCATGCTCTAGATCAGGGGGTCTCCAACCTTGGCAACTTTAAGACTTGTGGACTTCAACTCCCAGAATTCCTCAGCCAGCAAATCACTGCAGCTGTTAAATTAGTAACACGGTTGTTAAATGAATTTGGCTTCCCCATAGACTTTGCTTTTCAGGTCACAAGAGGCGATCGATCTCCTGACCCCAGGACACTGCAACGGTCATAAATATGAGCCAGTGGCCAACTGTCTGAATTTTGATCACGTGACCATGGGGAATGGGATGCTGCTGCAATGGCCATAAGGGTGAAAAATGGTCATGTCACTTTTGCAAGTTGAGGACTACCTGTAAATGAAATCCATACATTTCGCATCAGCCAAATATGGTCCTCATTTTTCTTGGGAATATGTAAACCGGATATCAAGATCCTCAGATTTAATGGGCAGAAAATGCTTGACCAATCAGGTAGGTCCACCAAGATTTTTCTTTAGTCCTAATTCTCTGACATCCAAAGTTAGCAGCTCAGAAATAGAAACGCTGCCATCCGGCAGGTCCAAGAGAGTTTGAAGCATCAAGACCGTTTGCTCACTACGAAAGTCAGTTCCTACCAAACAGGGGAAAAGTGGACAAAGAAGGAGAGACGTATATCTATATACGTGTATATATCTTGGAGGACCTCTCATGGACTATGAATGCTGACATGCTTGTGAAGAAGGCACAGAAGAGGCTGTACTTTCTGTGAAAGCTCATGAACATAAATCTATCTCAGCATCTACTTCTGTCCTACTATTACAGCACCATTGAGAGTGTCCTGACATACGGCATTCTTGCATGGTATGGGAACAGCTCTGCACTGGACATAAAAGCTCTACAGAGAATTATTAAAACTGCCCAGAATATCATCAGGCTTCAGCTACCAGCCCTGGATGACATCTTCGCATCTCGCTGTTTGAGAAAGTTGCACAACATTCTCAGAGACTCTTCCCATCCTTCTTACGATCTTTTTGGACTGTTGCCTTCCGGCAGAAGATACAGAACAATTAAAACTCGGACCACACGTCTTCTGAATCGTTTTTATCCCAGAGTTATAATTGCACAACAATGAACTAAAGGGCCACCATCAGTGAGCTGTTGGACAGCATTAATTGGTCTGCTGTGGATGTTTGGGTGGTTGAGGGGTGGGGGATTTTTGGTGTGTGTGTGTGTGTGTGTGTCTGGGGATTGTCGTGTGTATTGGGCTTGGTCTCTGGGTGTTATGTGAATTTCAGTTTATGGGTATACTGTGTCTATACGTACAATGACAATAAACTTTATATATATAAAATATCATTTTGGCATCTCTCTGAATTTACAGAGACCTTCTCGGGCCATGTAGCAATCATGACTTTGCACAAATTAGTCACTCCTTCGTGCCCTTTCCCTGTCCCAGCTATAAATACAATAACATGGTAAAAGCCAGTTTTTCCACTCCATCCTTTCTGTTCTTTCAAATGTCTCCTGATGAGGAAGGGGGAAGGGACCTTCCTTATGTTAGAGACCAAAAGCACAGTAGATCTCTTAAATTCACCATAGTGGGTTCCCCAGAAAATGCAGCTTAGAATATAAATGGCGTGCAAGAAAATTCCTTTCCAGATTTTTCTTTTTCTATGCATGTTATTATAGCTAACATTGCTATAACAAGTTACGATCGTTGGCAGTAATACTCTGCATCAGATAGAGAGTTGGAAGAAGATGAAGTCTATCTACTTCAAGGGTTGTTGTGTAAGCTGTATGTGGTAGACTAGACAGGAAAATGACCAGATGAGCTAATTCTACTGTCAGGGTTCCAAGTAACAGTCCCAACTAAATCAAAACTCTGCGGCCTGGAGTTTCCTCAAAGTTAAATTTTATTAAGGTAAAGGTTCCCCTCACACATACGTGCTAGTTGTTCCCAACTCTAGGGGGCAGTGCTCATCTCTGTTTCAAAGCCAAAGAGCCAGCGCTGTCTGAAGACGTCTCCCTGGTCATGTGGCTGCCATGACTAAATGCCAAAGGTGCACGGAACGCTGTTACCTTCCCACCAAAGGTGGGCCCTATTTTTCTACTTGCATTTTTACATGCTTTCAAACTGCTAGGTTGGCAGAAGCTGGGACAAGTAACAGGAGCTCACTCTGTTATGCGCCGCTAGGGATTCAAACCACCAAACTGCTGACCTTTCTGATCGACAAGCTCACTGTCTTAGCCACTGAGCCACCACGTCCCTTAAATTTTATTAGGAATGGTATATTAACATTCTTTCCTGTGGGAGCCAAGGACATCCCCACTAGGTGCTTGGAAGGCGTGGACCTGAGTTAGCTGGAGGAGGACTATGACCTGATTGGGCCATGTGATGGATGTGTGACCTGGAGGTGTGTGTGCAAGAACTTTGGGTTTTGATTTGGGTGGGGAAAACCTCGGGTCTTTCACCAGCTGTGCCAAAATTTTATTAGGAATGCCATATTGGCACAGCTGGTGAAGGACCCGAGGACATTTCATGTGGGCATGAGATGGCAGTTCTGACACCATCTTTGAAGAATAATGTTTGAGCAGAACTAACAGCTTTCTACCCAGGACGAATGACAAAATGTCACTTCCTATGAAGGAGATGGTCAGAAATTGACTCTTTCTTCAGTACAAATGCTGGGGTAATATTTCCTGCCATAGAGGAAACAGCCGAGTTTAATGTTCTGTAAGAGTGTTCTTGAGAAACAGAAAAAGTCATAGACTAGGCAACATCATGTTTGTTGCTGTTGTTCAGTCATTCTGTCCAACACTACATGGCCCCAGGACCATAGCCCACCAGGCTCCCCTGTCTCCCAGAATTTCCCCATCTTCATTGCATTGATGACCCTATCTAACCATCTCATCCTCTGCCATCCCCTTCTCCTTTTGCCTTCCATCTTTCCCAACACCAGAGTCCTCTCTTCTCATTAGGTGGCCAAAGTAATTGTGTTTCAGCTTCAGTCTCTGTCCTTCCAAAGAACAATCAGGGCTGATTTCCTTTAGGATCGACTGATTTGATCTCCCTGCAGTCGAAAGAGACTCTCAAAGGTCTTCTCCAGCACTCCACAATTGGAAAGCATCAACTCTTCAATGACCATATATGAGGCACCTGTCAGACCTAGAAGCCATCTTTTACCTGTGAGCCTTCAAGCCTGCCACAAATTCTACTGTGGGAAAATGGAAGGGGGGATTGTATGGAGTGAAGATGATATGTAGTCAAAATAACATTCTTTCCAGAAAGTCAAGGCCAAGTTGCCCTGCAGCTGTGCTGAGAAGACTGGGGAGGTATCTTCTCTTCTGGAGGGTACCTGATTGGTGGGTGTGATGGACATGTGGGTAATGGGCAAGGACTTAAACTTTCTTTTGGGTGAGGAAAACCTGGAAGCTCTCAGTTTCAGGTTTTCCCAGATGTGCCAATATGACATTTCTAATAAAAATTAGCTTTGAGGAAATTCAAGCCTCGGAGTTTGATTTCGTTGGAAGTGTTACATAGAACACCTTAGGCTGCAGAAGCAATGGGGCATGGCAAATGTCTCAGAAGAGACCCTCCCTAATTTCTGACTTGTAAAGATGAGGGGGAGAGATCTACTTCCAGACTTGCAAGATACTGTTACTATAATCTTAGAATAAAGGTAGTAGTGTTAGTACTCATGGCTGATGCCTCTTGTCCAGTCTACCTCTAAGAGTTGGTAAGGAAAGACCATGAAGCACAATATAGCATTGTCCTTCCAGACGTCACAATCCTCCTTCATCCTTTGATGTCTGCTATTGGAGGTAGCATTCTCTCGCTCTACTAATAGGGCTGACCCTTATATCTAAAACAGCAGAGAACTGGATCTCAAAAGAGCTACATGACAGCTACACAGAACAAACAATTGCCTTTCCAACTCTTAATAATTTGTTAACCTGTCCACTAACAACAAACCTCCGCCAATCAACTCAAGTGATTACCCAACCAATTTATTTTCAGATCATTCCGACAGGGCCCTTGCTTTATATGGCTGGGTTGGGAGTGGCTAGGTGGTCATGTGACTGGGTAGGTGTGTCCAATCACCTCTCCCCTCCCAGCCACTCCTTGCCTCCCCGCCCGGGCTCCTTAGGGCCCCAACAGGAAGCAGTTGTTGAAGCTAAGCAGACACCACAAGAAAGAGTTGGCAAAACAGCTCAGTTCAAATTGGATCTGACTGAGAAGGAGGCTCAGTAGAAGCACCTCACTGAGGACTACGAGCATAGGCTTTCCAAGACCTGCGGGAGTGCAAGGCCAGGTACAGGCACCTGGAGGCTCAGCGAGCTGAGATGGTCAGCCAGTTCCAGGCCATGATGCAGTCCCATTGGAACAAGGCCCCTCGACTCTTTGCCACCAGCAGCACTTCCCTCCAGTCTTTGCCCAAAGCCCTGCACCACAAGGCTGAAGCAGACCCCAAGTCGGAATTTCTGCCCCCCTCTGACCCACACAAAAAGACCCCGAAGGGGGAGGCTCTCTGCATCAACGCAAATGTTCATTGCACGTATCTGTCCCAGGGGCCGTAGTTGGAGGACCCCTGATTTAGTGCAATAGAAAAAATGCTAATAATTTTTCTGCGGACCACCAAAATTTTCTCACAGACCACCAGTGGTCCACAGACCACCAGTTGGTGACCGCTGGTCTAGAGTCATTTCTAGATGAGACAGGAAGCACACAAATTTAAAAAATGAAATAAAATAATAAAATAAAGGCAAATAGTGGTCACATGACCCTTGGATTCTGCAATCCTAGTAAATATATGCCAATTGGGGGTGGGGTTGGACTAGATGACCTACAAGGTCCCTTCCAACTCTGTTAATCTGTTAAAATTGCCAAGCCCCTGAATGTTGATCCTGGGACCATAGGAATACTGCAATGGTTTTAAGTGTGAGTACCTGTTGTAAGTCACTTTTTTCAGTGTCATCATAGGTTTGAATGGTCGCTAAATGAATGATCTTAGTTTGAGGACTACCTTGTTTTAAATAAATAAGGTATTAGACTACCTGAAATATAATGCAGTAAATTTAAAAACAAATGCACAAGTGTGTTTCGTGAAGTTAAAAGATTTTGTCCAAACTTTGCCTTTGGTTTCTGACTTTTAGCAGGCTTCACCTTTAGAGAGCCGTCATCTTTTTCCAGTTGCTAAGTATCTGTTGATGTCCTCAAAGGCTTTTTTTAGTGGCCCATTAGCTATTTTAGTTTCACTTGTTGCAAATTATGTTTGGGGCTTTATCGTTTTCTACTGGATTTTGGATAAATATTGCTAGGCTCTTGGGGAATCTCTGATTAAGAGGCTGGAATGAATGCTTTAATTTTTTAAAAGGTAGTAAGGTTTCAACCAATGTATTATGAAGTCCATTAGCCATGACTACAGTGAATGAATTCTCATATTCAGGCCAATCTGTTGGGCCAACTATTTCAGTACTGTTAACAGTGGCCAGCAGCAGATCCTCTTATCTTTAGAGAAGGCCTTTCTACTCACTTATCTGAAGCTCTTAAATTAAATAAATTAAATCTACAAACTAATGGAATCAGGGGTGGGTTCTAAAATTTTTTACTACCGGTTCTGTGGGTGTGGCTTGTTTTGTGGGTGTGGTTTGATGGTCATGTGACAAACAATTCTTTAGGATTTAACAGAGGTACTGGTCTACCAGGCTTTTAACTGCTTGCTGAGCCGTACCGGCCTACCCATTTGTTTTTGGAGCGCACTGGTCTACCACCACACTGCCTTTTACCGCTGATCAGCTGTAGGGTGGCCCTTTGAAGCGCTGCGGCAAGAGTTTAAACAGTTTTTTGCCGCTCTGCCACCACCGAGAGCATTGGAAACTGCATTCAGGCACCTTGGCCTCAATTGCCAATCGACCACCACTGAGCGGTTTACAAGGAGCGGATCGGTTCTAGCTGATCAGTTGGGAGGCTTCTTGGCTTCTCAATTTAAAGCTACGGTGTCTTGTTTTTTTTCTCTCTCTCTCTTCTTTGTCAAGTGAACCCTGATTTTTTCCTTCTAGCCGATCAGCTGGGACTCTGGAGGCAGCGAATAGATTGGAGGTGGGGCCAGGCAGAGGTGGTATTTACCGCTTCTCTGAACTACTCAAAATTTCCACCACCGGTTCACAAGAACCGGGGAGAACCGGTAGCAACCCATCACTGGTCATGTCACTTTTTTCAGTTCCATTGTAACTTTGAATGGTCACTAAATGAACTGTTGTAAGTTGAGGACTACCTGTACCTCTTTGGCAAATTATGATCTGTTATTGGAGAAGGGTGTAAGCTAAAAAAAAGTGTAGGAAAAAAAGTTGTAATGTACAGGCTGACAGAAATTTATTTGCTTCTTTTCTTCATTTTATTGTTTTTGCTAAACTATTTATATTTATTTATTAAATTGGTTTGCCATCTATCTCGCTGCAAGGCAACTCCACCTGTCATAGAATATTTCAATGTCAACATTTTTTTAAAAAAGGATCAAATAACCATGTGAAAACATTTAAAATAAAATGGATAAGGAATAAATGCAGGTACTCCTCGATTTACAACAAACTCATTTAGTGACTGTTTGAAGTTACAACGGCACTGAAAAAAAGTGACTAACGACCATTTTTCACACTTAGTGACCATTGCAGCATCCCCATAGTCAGATGTTCGGCAACTGGCATGCATTTATGACAATTGCAGTGTCCTGATCCCCTTTTGCAACCTTCTGACAAGCAGTGGGAAAATCAGACTCACTTAACCACCATGTTGCTAATTTAACAACTGCAGTGATTCACTTAACAACTGTGGCAAGAAAGGTTGTAAAATGGGACAAAATTCACTTAACAAATGTCTCATTTAGCAACAAAAATTTTGGGCTCAATTGTGGTCGTAAATTGAGGACTACCTGAATAATACCATTGAAAAATCTCTCCATGGTTCCTCGAGGAAAGAGTGGATAGTTCATTTATTTTATCTGCTTTTGTTTGTTGAGTCTGTTTATAACTTCGTTTAGCCCTTCACTTATAAAATACGTTGACCAGAATGGGTATTATTACTGTACAGCTGCTTTGGATGGATTTTAGCAGAGAAAATCATCATGTAAATAAAATACTAGTTTGTGTGCCCAACACACAGCTTCCTTTTTAAACAGCCCCTAAATAAAAGCAATAATCATCTTGTCAGATAATGGTTGTTTAGAAGTTAAACAATTTTATTTTTATTTTCCTGAAACAAAATGCCACGTGGAACCATTCTGGGCTCCATTTCCGAAACAAAGCAATGGGTTTTGTAAAGGCTTGATGCAGACACACTGAGAATTGGAATGAGCCCAATTAAATTAGAGAAATTAAACACATAGACCTCTCGTCTTTAATAAGGAACGTAAGAAGAAAAGCCTCATCCTTGTGTCTTTAAAAAGAAGTTTTTACGTTCTACCACCGCAATAACATTTAATACATGAACTTAACTTGGAGGTCTTTTTTCCTTACCACAAATCTCAGAATGACTTTGAAGTGTCCCTCACTCAAAATTCTCATTCCCCATTCAAAACAGATTTAATTTGAAAACATTTTGCACAAGGTTAGTTCTTTAATTCGTCTTAATTACAGGTTCGGAAATGACCGAGCAAGAAATCTAACCTGTGGTCTATTTCTGTGTGGTAATATTGCAGAGATGTAGAACCTCTTTAGAATTTTTACCAGTCTTTTTCCAAGAGTCTGTTTTTTTTACCTTCAACAGATCATGAATGTCATTTTTCACTGTCGGTGTTTTACTCAGTTGTTTTACTCATTATGTCAGTGGTTTTACACGCGGAAACGACTTTTATCCACAGGAATGATCGAAACTGTTCAAAACCCTCAGTTTGAATTTTCTCTTCAAATGAGAGACAAAGAGTTGAATGAAATATGCCATTGGCCCCATTATTTTACTGCATTTCCACCATCACTGTGGGGTTGGGCCAATCCCACAGGTGCCTGGAAAATCCTTCACGCTTTTCTGTTCATTAAACTGGAAAATGAAGCTGGCAGGGGAATTCTGGCAGCTGAAGTCCACACACCTTAAAGTTGCTACAGTTGAGAAACGTTGCTTTATTGTGTTTTAGGGACTAAGTTTCCAGTACTTTGGACTACTGCAGCACGCTGACTAGGGAATTCTGGGAGTTGAAGTCCATAGACCTTAAACATTGGTAAGGCTGAGAACCATTGCTCTGAGGCAGGGGTCTCCAACCTTGGGGCATGGCTTGGCTGAGGAATTCTAGGAGTTGGAAGGCCACAAGTCGTAAAGTTTGCCAAGGTTGGAGACCCCTGCTTTAAGGAATTCAGAGAGTTAGGGTGGTGTAGTGTTAAAAGTATAGGACTATCAACAGCTTCAATTGCATCATCTTCAGTCCGACCTCTTCCCCCTCCCCTGCCTCCAGTCCATTTCTTTTCGCCTGAGAATCAGTGTGGTGCAGTGTTAGAGGTGCTGTTTAGCTATTTGAAGGCATGGAAGCCCTGGGTGACTTTGGACAAGGGGTGGGATTCAGCTGGTTCGGGCGAAGCAGATGTTAATTTTAATCTGGTTCGCCGAACCGGTAATTGCAAGGACTGGCTGATCTTGGCCACTCCACCCCGCCCCTCTCAGGAGTCTCCACGCGGCCCGTTTTGGATGCCAGGTAAGTGCAGGGCCTGCGCAGAGGCTCTGAGAGGGTGTGCCTGGAAGCCGTACGGATCTGGATGGGGAGGAACAGGCTCAGACTCAACCCATCCAAGACTGAGTGGCTGTGGCTG
>JANHZT010005463.1:7200-20012 GCA_032468215.1 Stegonotus admiraltiensis
ATTTGAACTCGCAGTAATTGCAGGCAGCTGGCAGCTAAGTGCTACTTAACAGCACTTTAGTCTGCTGCACCACCAAGTCTCCTCTGTTGTAGAGAGGGACCTAGGAGGAAGAAGAGTATTAAGTATGGTTGCTGCCTTGAGTTATTTATAAAGTAATAAAGACAGGATAAAAGTCAAATAAAAAATTAAATAAATTAATAGTCTATAAGGGTTTCCAGTTAAGCATAAACATAGATAGCCATTTCTGACAGCACCATCATCTTCATCAGCCATTTCTCTATTGTGGTATTGTTGAACATACAGTATAATGTAATAGTCTTGCTGCAACTGTCATTAAAAACAAACTTCTATGATATTTTTCTAGCTGTCTATCCATTAGTCCCAAAATAAAAGGCTGGTTTCAGTTGTATATTAATCTTTAAAACTTTCTGCCTTAATGTATGTATTTGTATCCAAAATTATTTGGCCTTTTTTAAAAAACTTGTCCACCAAACCTTTTTAATTATTTATTTTTAATTGTTTTCATTAATAACAAAAAGTGCCTTGACAAAAAAGTGAAAAAAATACGACAAAGAAAAAACACATAGTATGATAAATAATTTTAATGGTAAACTGTTATAGCTCTCTATACACTTATTTAATGCAAATATTATTCAAGTACTATATATTTCTAATGCAATTATGTATCATATTTTTAACCTACTTTAAAAGTCCCATATTTCATTATACTTGCCCATACAAAGTCTATGTCTTTAGGCAAGCCACTCATAGATGGTAAGTACAATCAGGTCCTTAATTCATTGAGTAAATGGTGCCATATCTTTACCTTTCCAATGCAGCAATATCAGTCTTTTGGCCATAGTGAGGGCATGGAGAATCCATTTATATTATGCAGATGTCAGGTACCAGGCATGTAGTTCAAGAAAATAGTATCCTCTGATCACAATCATATTTATATAGTCCATTAATTTTACTCTAAATAAGTGTAGGACATTGTAAAAACATGTGTTTAAAGAAGCATTATCCTTATTACATCTGCAACAAAATGATTTTTGACAGCTCTTTTCTTTGCAAACATAGTGGAGTCCAATAAATTCTAAATATTTTTGTTGTTGTTGTTGTATGAGTCATAGTGTAAAGGCCATTGACCCTCTTGCCATAAAAGTTAAGATGTTCTCCTATTGTTTAGGCAATATAGGAACCTCTAATTCTTTATTCCTCTCATGTCTTAGCATCTGCAGATCAAACTGATTTATTAATAACAAATATCTATAAAAATTAATAATAATATTTTTTATTTTAAAAGATTTAACAAGTTATTCTGATATCTCAGATGTTTCAGATGCTGAAAGCGCTGTTGGTCTAAACAATGTTGTTAACAAATGTTGTGGCTGTAAATATTGTCATTAGATTACAACTGATAGATATTTATCTTTGAATAAAGTGTGTATTAAAAATTTATCTTCAAGGTTTATCAATTGATTCAAAGTCAATATCCCCACTTCCATCAGTTTTTTCCATATCATCACCTTTTTTCCAGTTTGTAAAATTGGGTTTCCCCATGAAGTCAATTTGGCATAGGAAAAGGGCTGAATCTTTTTTTTTTAGTAGACTTTCCATTCCATAACTCTCTAAATACTTATTTACTTATTAAATTTATTGACTGACCATTTTACCACAAGGTAACTCTGGGTGGCTTACAATATTAAAAAGATAAAATATTACAAAACCTATAAAAATATGAGCTAGATAATTTTAATTATGTAGAGCCTAATACTGTCCATCCAACCAAAGATGCTATATACTGTATGCATATTCCAAAGTTTCCCAGATGCAAAAATTAACCCCAATTATTGATTTTTTAAATACTTGACAATAGGTAACGATTATGGTATAACTCCAGATCTGCTTTGGGATAGTGCTGTGAGTACCCATCTCTTGCTTCTCTCTTGATAAAGGTGTTTTCAAACTTCAAATTATCAGATTCTGTGGACAAAGACTTTGATGTTGATAACTATTGTACATGTCCCCCAAACATAGTAAAATGTCCCTTTATGTTGTTCACAGATTTTGGAGTTAATTATAAAGAGTTTTTGTGGGAAATGGATTTGTTTGGACTTTTAGCAAGTCAACATAAAGATAAGCAATTTAAAAAACTGGACACTAGAGGGAACTAAAATACACAAGCTTGGTTACAGTTAAGTAACTGGAACATATAAAATGGTGCAAAATATTTTAACACTGAAAATTCTGAAAGACGCCTTTGAAAAATGGAATCAGAAGTTAGCATCAACAATATTAATAGCAATGTTTGTTTCTATGGACAGGCTGCGTTCAAAAGATGCCATGGAAGAAATGGGAGATGAGGAACAAGTTTTATTTGACAAGGCAGAGATGGTATAAAAATGGATCTACAAATGACAGGTTATGTAAATGAGATAGAAAAGGGTGTCTCACTGGACATACAAAAGAAACTGACTGATGTTTTAAAAACATAAGAAAAATACAAATAATAATAAGAAAGTGACTGGGATAATTCTTTTATATTGGATTTTAAAAAGAGACTTTTAAAGTTTTGAAGAATCTTGTGAGAAAGAAGAAAGAAGAAATAAAAAGAAATCAAATTCTATGATGTTATTTGAATGGGCTAAAGATTCAGACTGAAATACAACAATCAATAGCTTTGTGGATTTGTCTTTAGGTATGAGAAATGGGATGGAGACATCACTGACTGTAAACTAAGAATTACAAAAAAATGTTTATACTTGTTGGGTAGAAAGTTGGAAGTCACTTTCTTTTATGTTTCTTTTCTCTCTCACACTATATTCGTACCTTTCTTTCTATTTGCTATGTTTTCTTTCTTCTCCTTTGTTCCTTTCTTTCATTTGTCTTTTTCTTTCTTTCTTTCTTTCTTTCTTTCTTTCTTTCTTTTTCTTTCTTTCTTTTTCTTTCTTTTTCCTTTTTTCTTCTTTCTTTCTTTTTCTTTTAGCTTGAATTAGATTTTAATACTGTAATTAAAATCTGCAGCAAAAATTTCTATATAGAAGAATACCATGCCAAACAAAGCCAAATAGCTGGAACATAAATCAATCTAGAATTCTGAATTGAGGAACAAATCATCAGGCTCAAATTATCATATTTCAGACACATTATGTGAAGATTGAATTCCCTTGAGAACTACATAATGCTGAGAAAGGTGGAAGGAAAGAGAAGCAGAGGATGACTAGCAATAAGATGAATGGATTATAGTAGCACAGAGTGCATTGTTGAGGAATCTCAAGAACCAAGTTGGGGACAGACCATTCTGGAGAAGGTCTCTCTATATCAGGGGTGTTAAACTTGCGGCCCACAGGCTGGATGCATCATGTGCTGCCACACCAGGTTTAGCGAAGGGGAGAAAAGTCGCGATAAATCACGTGACACCATGATGATGCAAGTTTGACACCTCTGCTCTATATGGTTGCTATGTGTTTGCAATGTGAAATTGACTTAATGGTACATAATCAACCACTCTGGCTATGACCAAATCTGGGTACAACTTATTGTGTCAATTTCTAAGTAATAACTTGTCAATCATACATAATATGACTTTATCAGTAAATGGATGAACTGATAAAGTGTGGCTGAATTTGAGCATGGTGGGGATAATTTGTCACCAACACAGAAGAACACAGGTCATAAATATGATATTGCTATGAGTCCCTTGCAGACAATTGACCTCTCAACATAAATAGTCTTCATTAGACAGATAAAGCATTCTAAGAGACTTGGGTCTATGGATGTTCTTCTGTTGAACCTTTTAATACAGATTTTGCAAGTTTCATAAAGTACTCAGAAGACGGTGTCATTTTTTATTCCTCAGTACACATTTCATTCTTCCTTTCTCCAATTTTCTCTCTTAATATGGGTAATCCATATTAAGGACCCAAAGCAGATGCACAAATATTTGGCAATGTAGATATTTCACAACACTTTATTCTTACAATATTTTGCATATTCTCCCTTCCATATTCCAAATTCCTGAATAATTGTGGCATTGGTGTAGGTGTTTTTCACACATACAGATATATTATTAAATATATATATTTGTATGCCAGAGTTTCAGAACAGTCAAACATCATGTCTTGGCTTATCTTTACTTCATCTTTAATATTTTTATTTTCCAAAGAAGTAGGAACATTTTCTTATGCTCACCACATAAAAGTGGATGATCTATTTGTCAACAAGCTTCATTTATTTTTAAAAAGTTGAATGAAAATCCTTTTACATATTATTCTGTATTAGCTGATCTATTTTTTTAAATATATATTGTATTATTTTAATATTTTAAAAGAACAAACAAAAAAATGACCGCCCAGCTGACAGATGGTCTGGCAGGATTAAGTAGACCGCTGTGCAGGTGTTATGAACTGGGAGACATGGTCATTTAAACTCACTGGCAGAATCATTCTTCTCAGGACTCTCCAAAAACAGATAATTATAACAGTTTCTCACCAGTCAAGCTAAACCTCCACAGACACCCTAATCTCTCCATCTGGATAGTTCTTGGTCCTTCTGTTAAGGACTTGTCCCTTCCTTTCAGCTTAGTTCATGTTCTAGAGAAAATAAGATCTCAACTAATTCTTGTAAACATCTTGAATCTCCAAGGGCCGGCTAACTGTAACTGTGCAGTTTTGCATGAGAAAGTTTTAATTATAAATGTATCTTTTAAATCACTGAAGACAAATCTCTACCCATTAATGTCTAGATGTTTACTGAGGAAAGGGTGGAAATGGGAAAATCTGGGAATGCAACAGTTTCTCTCTCTCTTGATCTCCCTCTTTCTAAGAGAAGGCATTCCAATAAAATCAAAAGATTGATTTTGGATGGGACCAATCTTGTTAGCCTTTTAGGTTTTAATCAGGTGCATAAATAAACTGTTTTACTTTTGGTGAGGGAGGCCATTGTTTATCCTTGGCTACTGGGACTATGTTGGGGAGGTTTGTATTTTTAATCCTGTAAACTACCTAAAGGCCCCCACCCACCCACAAATACAGACATTATTGAATAAGATCTTAGGCTTGCAAGCATATTCACAGTTCACCACAAAAAAGATGGTTGGCACAAAGATCACATTCGCTTCTTTTTTCAGTACTACTTACAGTTATATAAAGTATGTAAGGTAAGAGAGCCAGCCTCTTTGGAGAAACACACCACTGCTTTACCCTGTCAAGCAAAAGACCCCATCTCTGATACATGTGTGGAACAGAAAAACAGAAAATTGGTTATTGGCTGCACCAATCTATATAAAGATTGAATAAGATCTTGGTTGAATGATAGAAACCTTATTTTCATCAATTATTGTATGTAAGAACAAGGTAGGGAAAGCAAGCAGAGCCCAACTTCTGGCATTTCCCCCCATCCCTTAATAAATAGTTCTGCTGTGGGACATGTGACCAGGTCAGGGCTTAGAATTAAGGAGTTGCAATTATGAACCATAGGCCATCTGCCTCTGTTTTCTTTTTCTTTTTCTTTTTTCCCCCTTTTCTTTTCTTTTCTTTTCTTTTTTTGTCTGCAGCCCTCAGTCAGATATCCTCCAATTTTTAACCCAGTGGTTGGGGCTGGGTTTTGGTTGCTGTTGTTGTTGCTGCTGTTTTTTGACAGTTTACACAAACACACACACACACCAAATTTGATTCTGTCCTGTTCAGGTTTTAGAGCATTGTCCTACTGAAGACAGACAGTTTATATTATTTCTAACATTGGAAAGGGTATATAATGATAGGAAAAGCATGCAGAAACATGGTTTTCTGAATTCTTTCCAACCCCTTTACCAACAATAGCAAGAGCGCTAGCACTTAGACTTATAAACTGCTTCACAGTGCTTTACAGCCCTCTCTAAGCGGTTTACAGAGTCAGCATATTGCCCCCAACAATCTGGGTCCTCATTTTACTGACCTCAGATGGATGGAAGGCTGAGTCCACCTTGAGCCGGTGAGACTTGAGCTGCTGAACTGCTGGCACCCAGCAGTCAGCCCAGTTAGCTGCAGTACTGCATTCTAACCACTGTGCCACCAGAGCTCTAACAACGGCATCAGTTTTTTTTCCCACATAATCAAGTACGTTGTTTCCTCTCCGTATACATGCATGCTTCTGGTTTCCCCTTTTGCATCTGTGAATATGTGCAAGTGTGCTCTAGAAAGCACAAAATGGGAAAAGGTATTAGAATTGAGCAGTCAGTAGCATTCTGAGACACCACCAGAAATGAACTGGGTTTTCTTTTCTTTCTAGAATTTTCTCGCCCCAATTCCCAACCCATTTTCTATCTTTCTTTTTTTAATATTTTTATTGAAATTTATTATAATACAATACAATCAGTCAGACAGTGGTACTTTTCTACACAGATTAGATCAATTCTTCCTTTATGTTTCATAGTTCCAAATTCATATATGTATCTTAAAATATGTATTAACTTTCATCTATTTTTTACTCGGTTATCAATCCACCTGTACCAATCATCCCACACCATATAGTATTCTGTATCCTCTTTTTCATTTAGTTCTAACATTAATTTGTTCATTTTGGCACATTCTAAAACTTTCTGAATAATGAGTTCCTCTGGTGGTGTATCCTTTCCTTTCCAATATTGGGCATATGCTATTCTCATTGCAGTGAGTATATGTATAATTAAATATCTTCTTTTTTCCCCATATTTAGTCTTTAGTATTCCCAGGAGAAATGCTTCAGGTATCAATTCAATTTTTTCATTAGTTGATTCTTGTAGACAATTTTGTATTTTTCTCCAATACCTCTTCACTTTGGGACAGGACCACCACATAAGAAAGAAGGTACCTTGGTGATATCCACACTTCCAACATTTGGGGCTTACATTTGGATAATTTTTTGCTAATCTTGCGGGTGCTAGGTGCCATCTGTATAACATTTTATATTGGTTTTCTTTGTATGTTGCCGCTTTTGTCAATTTATAGTTTCTATTCCAGATCATTTCCCATTCATCCAAATTTATATTATGTCCAATATTTTTGGCCCATGCTATCATTGGCTCTTTTACTACCTCTTCCACCCTGTCAAACTCTAATAGATAATTATATAGTCTGGATAATATATATTTTTTCTGGGCCTATCAATAACTTGTCTAATCTATTTGTTCCCAACCCATTTTCTATCCCATTTTCATATTCAATTTTTTGGAGGGAGCTCTGTTTCTCCACCAAGTGGAATTTGGTCTCATTCTGTTCCCTTTTTAGAAAGTTATCTTTCAGATGGACCTGCAAACAGGAAGGCAGGCAGAATTTTGAGCCTCATTACACCATTTGTTTCTAACATTTTATTGGGTTAAGATGAAAATGATTGTATGTCAGAGGGACAATCAGAAAATGAATCCCATCTATGCAACTTGTCTGTCTGGAGTTAAATTACCAGATAGTTTATAGGCCCCTCTGGTACCATAGGAAAAGGAAGAATCTGTTATATCCCCTAACAGTTGGCAAACGGGATAAGAAAAATCCTCTAAACTGAGAAGAAAGTTATTTGGGAAGCCGTGTTGTAAACATTTCATTTCCTGAATTGCTGGAAGCACAGTTTGATTGGGTTAATTATGTCCAGAGTGGATTGTATTTAGATCCAACTCATTTTTGGTTTAGAGGCAAGCTTTTCCCAGCAGGAGAAGAACATTCCAATTTTAATTTTACTCCCTTGAATATAAAATATATTTTATGATGTTCAGCTATTGCCAAGAATCCAGTTACTTTTTCTCAAGACATTTTCCAGTATTTCTGATGTAGGGATAATGTCTTTTTTCTTAATTCCTTAATTCCAGTATATTTTGTGATTCACTCTCCTCATTAATACTGACATGGCATCATCTGGGCATAATTTACACATAACCTTGCAAGACAATTGTAGGCTTATGTCAGTGGTGCCCATGGGAGGGGTCAAAAAACGAAAGATAGAAAATGTCTCCCTGAGATCCAAACCCACTCCTTTGTACAGAAGGATTTGGATTGTGGGAACTCTACATTGGGTATCTTGCCAGGGATATTCAGAGGAATTGGGAAATATAAAAAGGAAATGCATGGAGAGTACAGAGGTAAATGTCTACAGAGATTTTCAGTTACCCAGGTCATGGTTGTCCCAAGAGTGCTTTTTCAAGAGGCAACTGGACTTTCTGGGAGTTTTTTTTCTTTTTTCTTTTTTCTTTGAAGACATTTTGTTTCGTATTCAAGAAGCTTCTTGTATAAGAAGAGAAACATCTTCAAAGAAAAACGACAAAGTCCAGTTGCTTCTTGAAAAAGGAGAAGAGGTAGGAAGTAGGAATATTGAGTAAGAAAAATAAGGAAGGTATCTAACACAGGCAACTAAAATGATAAGGAACCAAACTGGAAAATCTTTTCTCTCTCTTTGCAAAGGATGAAAAAAAAAAGGTGGTTTGTGAGTAATAGAAATGTAAAGGGAGACAGTAAGGAAGTATAAGACTTTTACCCTTCAACATTCTATCCATAAGGATACTCACAGCAAAAAGGAGATGAGTTGTGATGGGCTGTGGGGAAGAGTTGAATTTGTAACGATGAGAAAATTGGAGAGAAGTTGGAACAGGGGTGAAATGCTACCGGTTTGCACTGGTTCAAGCAAACTGGTAATAAAAAATTGTTAGCGGTTCGTCTGAACCAGTATTTCTGATGATCAGCTTGCCACACAATTTATATTTGCTAGATAGCAGGAAATACTGCTTTCTAGCGAATCTAAATCATGTGGCACAGCTGTTTCCCTCCCTCTCTGTTCTACTTACCTTCTTAAGTGTCCTTTTTCCACGCAAAGCACTCATTTGGTTCACACTGCGCATGCATGCCTGCATGTGCAGCATGTGTTTGGTGCACACTGCACATGCCCGCACAGCATGCATTTGGCATGCACCGTGCATTCACAGGCAGCAAACTGGTGGCAAACCATGGAGGATTTCACCACTGAGTTGGAAGGATCAGAAGTTGAATAAAAGCCCTGACTGAGACAGAGCTAGCAATTCATTCTCAGTTTCAGGCACAATATGTTTGAAAAGCACAACACTTAATAAACCAACCAAACATTTTCCCTCCCCTTGCAGATTGCCTTCAAAGCAACAGCAGGATGTGCAAAAGACCTTTGTAGCAACCTTTCTTTCACTACTGGCAACAGTTGAGTATCGTAAGATATAATTTCCATTCAAGGGAGAAAAATTAAATTTGGAATGTTCTTCTCCTGCTGGGAAAAACTTGCCTCTAAATCAGAAATGAATTGAATCTAAATGCAACCCATTCTGGACATGGTTAGTCTAATCAAACCTTGCTTTCAGCAATCCAGGTAATGAAATGTTTACAATAAGGTTTCTCAAATAACTTTCTTCTCAGTTTAGAAGATTTTTTTCTTCCCCCTTTGGCCAAGAGGAGAAGTGAAGTGGATAAAATGACTCAGATGGAGGAGAGCCAATCCAGAAGGATCAATCAAGCTAAGAGGAAAGAATCAAAGTAGGATGGTTACAAGACTCTATTGTTGCTTTGAGGACAATCTGCAAAGGGAGAGGGAAATCCTGGTTGGTTGATTAAATGCTGTGCTTTTCAAAATGTACTCTGCCTTGAAGACTGCTCAACCTGCTATGTGTGAGTAAGAGATTGAGGATAAATTGCTAGCTCTCAGCAAGCCTTCTCTACAGGACAAAAGGGGATCATCCTATTAAGTTCAATAGCACTGTTGTTTGAAGTTCTATTTATACCGGTATTATACTATTTAGCTATCTATATAGGGCATTTTATTATTGAAGGTGGTAAAGCTGTTACACATTCTTCCCAATTAAGAGGTTAATGTTTTTTTATTGGATGTCTGAGAAGCAGAGGGCAAAAATGACTCATTAATGCCCTCACTGGTAGTAGGCACGACATCAGGCTTAAAATAAATAAAGTGCAAGGGAAGTGAAGAGACCTCCAAGTAGGAATACAAAAAGGAGACCAGTTTTTCAACCTCAGGCCAGCATCTGCTTTAACACAGTGGCTACACTAAGAAGGTGGTTTGTATGTCTTATAAGTGGGCATTCAATATTATTTCAATATCCTAGTGGTTTAGTGTTCGACTTACAACCACAATTGAGCCCAAAATTTCTGTGGTTAAGTGAGGTGGTTGTTAAGTGAATTTTGCCCCATTTTACTATCTTTCTTGCCATAGTTGTTAAGGGAACCAGTGCAGTTGTTAAGTTAATAACCTGGTTGTTAAGTGAATCTGGCTTCTCCACTGACATTGCACTGCACCACCACGGCTCTTTGATGTAGGAAGACTCTGGAGGAAGATGTCTACTTTAGTGACAATGTGAAGGTGACTGCACAAGAGAAGACAATGGTAAAATATTCCTGTATTTTATCTAGAAAACCATATGAATAGGGAATATAAAATGAATGAAAACATGGTGTCCAATCGTCGGCCCCTTAAACCAAGTAGCAGTCAAAATCCAAGGCATGAAAAGTTAAGAAAGAATAGTGTTTTCATAGGCAGGAAGCATATAGAATAGACAGCACAAGGATATAATGCAATCCATGACCAAGTAATATCAATTAGACATCATAAACAACTCTTTGGAATGATGATTATCCAAGCTTACGCTCCTATAACTGATGTTGAGGAGGTGTTTGGCCAATTTTATGAGCAAGTTCAATTTGACATGGACAGAATATGCAAACAAAATGTGCTGTTTGTGGTTGGAGATTGTCATTATGAAGTTGGAAATATTAAGAAGGAAAGTAGTTGGAACTAGAAAGCCTGGGTATCTGAAGTGAAGCAGGAGAATGACAGGATAATTGAATTTCTGCCGATCCAATTATTTCTTCCTTGTTTAAACACTTCCAAAAAAAACCACCTACATACATAGACATCACCAGAATGAAGTACACAAAAATTAAATGAGTACGTTGTTGGTAGAAGGAGGTGGAAGACCTCAGTTATAACAGCAAAGAAGCAACCACAGCTTGATATTGCAAAAGATAATGCATTGCTCATGAGCATGTCCAAATTACACTAAGGCAGCAGAAGAAAACTAAGTAGTTTTCAATACGATTGTAAGCATACTGTATACCAGGTGCGTTCAATCCACACCCTGTGGGCCGCATGCAGCTAGTAATGTGGTCCTACAAAATAATGAAAAATATTAAAAAATAAATGAAGTTTTATTTATTTATTTATTTATTTGCTTTGATTTATATGCCACCCTTCTCCGGAGACTCAGGGCAGCTTACAATGCATTAAGCAATAGCCTTCATACTNNNATTTGAACTTGCAGTAATTGCAAGCAGCAGATGTTAATAACAGTGTTTTAGTCCACTGTACTACCAAGGCTCTTCATATATTTATATATATTAACTATTTTATATATTTTATATGTGATCCAAGACAATTCCTGTTCACTCAATGCAGCCCAGACAAGCCAAAAGGTTGGATAACTGTATACCTCCCATTTTCAAAGAGAATGTCAAGAATCACTTTGAAGACCTGATCCACACTGATGGGGAATCAGAAAAACTATGGAATGAACTTAACTAAATTATTCATTTATTTATTTATACCGTTTATAGATGGCCTAACTTCTAACAACTCTGTGGGGCTTTTTTGTAAACATAAAAAAGAATCTTGACCAACCTCAGAAACAACATTTAGCATATAAATACAATATTTACAGAATATTTTCAAAGATAGACATAATATGTTACTATCTTTATTGCCTCAAGACAGATACTCCAAAACCCATTACCCAGCACACCTGCCCATGTGGTGACAAACAGATTGCATCCATTCCTTGTATATGATTATACTGCAGATTCTATGGGGATATTAAATTTATTTACATTCTGCCCTTAAGATGGAAATTCCTAGGAAAGCCAGACAATTTCTATGTGAATAATCCTTTAGCCCTTTATTACTTGTTCAGTAGCCAAATTCTCTTTTGCTGCAAAGTAAGGCATAACTGGTCTCAAAAATAATCACTTCTATTTACCATTACAAATTTAAAATATAGATTCTACAATTGTGCAAGTTATTTTGTTTCAGATGACATGCATTTTTACGCCATAGATTGCAATATTTTAGACTTATATTTGCACTGTTTATTAATATGTAAGAGTTTAGTAGCTTATACATTTATTATAGACTCCTTCTTATGTTGATATTTTATCTCATGCATTTAATTTGACTTTCATGTTATATATTTTGTAATTTTTTCTGGTTATTGACTGAATAAATATTAGTGAAAAGAATGTATACAGAGGAGGCGAACTGGAAAAAGAGGAGTGTGATTTTAACATTGGAGGAAGAAATATCAGTAAGCTGTGCTATGTTGTTGGCAGTATCCTGATAGCCAAGAAATGCAAATAATTTACTACAAGGTGTAGTAAAGTTAAGGAGCACAGTGAAAAATGGGAATAACATTAAATATAAAGAAGATCAAACTAATGACCATAAATACAACAACCTGCCTCAGAATTGACAATGAAGATATTGAAGTAAATATCAAAAGTAAAGGAACCAGCAATCAAATACAAAATGCTGCAGATTGGCACTTGTTAGAGTAGTAATTAAAGTCTTGGAAAAGATGCTGTGATATCTGCAAAGACCAAACTCAGACAGGGAGTGGTTTTCCCTGTGACACTCTGGAAACAAAAGCTGAACTTTGAAGAAGCAAATTGGAAAGAGTTTTGACATTGCGAACTTGGTTGTTAGAAAAGACTCCTGAAAATTTTTATTTATTTATTTTATTTTTATTTTATTTATATGCCGCCCTTCTCCGGAGACTCAGGGCGGCT
>JANHZT010005464.1:77154-91446 GCA_032468215.1 Stegonotus admiraltiensis
GGAAAGAGGTGGTTAAAAAATTGCTTTGAAAAGGCTCTGATGATCAGGCCTTTTCGTCAGAGCCTTTTTAAAGCATTTTTTAAACCACCTCTTCCCCGGAAGAGGTTGCAGAAAAAAATGCTTTAAAAGTCTCTCTGACGATCTCAGCTGAGTTGTCTGATCGTCAGAGAGACTTTTCAAAGCATTTTTTTGCATTTGCAGAAAAAATACTTTGAAAAGTTAAAAAAAAAAAGTTGACCACGCCCACCCAGTCACATTAACCCCCCACACCCACAGAACTGGTAGTAATGAATTTTACATTTCACCCCTGGATTAAAGTATTAATTATTAAAATATTCAAAAAAAAAAGGAATTAAACCTTTGGCAAAGAAATTCAAACAGAAAAATAGTGATAAAAATGAAGAAGAATGACCTCTTCTGATCTGGTGGGCTTTGGTAATAGATTTTGGATTTTAAGACATCTTGCAAGAACTTGTTGCCGTCTTGGGTGGTTATGATGCTGTGTCTTAGGGATTTGATCGGTGTTGAATTGACACTCTTCCATCCAAAACACAAAACTACTACTAAAGGAGGGCAGAAGGGTTGAATGAATAATTTACATTTTTGTGACTTTACCATAGAAAATGTTGATGTTTAACTGTCAGTGAAGATTCTCAGTCATCCAGGTAGAGTCGTCTGGAAGTTGAGTCATGGCAACTGGACTTCTTTTGTTGGTTCGAAACATTTCTCTGCTTAGTTATGTAGCTTCTTAGGTCTGGGCAAGTTAACTAGGGGAACCCTATATATGTCCACCAGGGAGGTATCATTTCTCACCTAATCTGGATAGGCTCATTAGATGAATAGGCAGAGAGCAGTTGAAATGTTAATGTTTCAATTCCTAAACCCTTTACACCAGAGGGGTCATTAAGCGCGGCCTCCCTGATGAACCTATGAAGTCGTCTTAATTTTCCTGAGGATTGATGAAAGAGCAGCATAAGAATGATGTCTAAGCTTGAACTGATATACTAGGAAGAGGCTCTAAGAGAATAGAAGTGTAAATGTGAGATTCTGACTATACCTGTATCAACAAGTTAAAAATCAATAACTGACAATTCCCAATAATGTCATTCAAAATATTTAAAAAACTTAAATACTAGAATTGCTCCTAAAAAGCCTGCTGAAGATCAAGCCTTGCTGAAGAACAATCAGTGCAAATGAGAATCTCATAAACCTTCGAACTTGTTTAAGAATGTCAACAAACATCTGGATAGAAATAATTCGGCAGTGTGCTTCAATGTTCAAAAGCTTTTGGCAAATTTCTCCTTTGCAGTCATAGGACCAGTGGCCTGAGCCATCATCCTTTTAGGGTCCAATAAAGACTTAGCTTGTTGGTGGATTATTATAAAGGAAACAAACAAATACAGTCTCTTAACTTACTCTCTGACAACATCCGAATATTCATGCATTTGCACAGCTACAGTTTTAATTTTCTGATTTCAAACAATCAAGTTTGAATATTTCCCAGGCATCTGTTTTGTGTGTACTTGCTTATCTATTTTTATTCAATTTGGCACATTTTTTTTTACTGAGGAAAAAGGTTTAAGATGGGAATTGAGGACTATGACTCAGATGTCAACATCTCATGGAAGGAACCGTGCAACATTTAATGCAATGAAATCTATGAAGTTTCTAGTTTTGTTATCAACATCCTTCCACACCCACAGGAACATATGGTCCTTCTGTTTGTGCAAATAAGCAACTATTGCTTAAAGTAGATGTTTCTAGTAACACTGTGACTAATTACAAAAAACAAACGCATGTATGTATGATCTCTGTTAACTGCCTTTCTCATCAAGCTTCTTTCTGCATTCTGGTTAATCCAAAACAGCCTTTCTGCCGAAGAAAAGGCAGATGGATAATAGAGTCCCCTTTGCAATCTGAACCTGGTTTAGGGTGCAAGCCAGACACTAACAATCTGTTATATATGTGATGTGGCTGTATTGACCTTGAGAATATATGGGTACAGTATTAGACTGGAAACTATCCCATATTTAAGATTGTTCTCATAGCTAGAATGGTCAGAAAAATACAGATAGTCCTTGCTTAACATCCAAAATGGGAACTGGCAACTGCATCAGTATGTGAGACATCAGATGACCACAACGTGCAATTTTACTGCAGGTGTCTCTATTGACTGTTTGATGGAAACAGGATGTGAAGAACACAAAAGATAGTCTTGTGAGCAGAGGAATCTGTGACAGTCATAAATGTCTTGCCTGAATGTCAAACTCATGACCATGGAGAGGCTGTGACCATTCCAAGTGCGTGGACAGGTTGTACAATTACTTTTTCAACGCCGTCATAACTTTGAATGTTGTGATGGCTACCTGTGATGGCTGCATAGTTTATCTGAGAATAATACAAGTTCTTCAAACTGTGCAACCAGCTTGTTTGTGGGGATGGGTCTTCACTTTATGCTAAACCATGGTTTCTTAAAGCCACAATTTACTGTGCTCTTTTATTACACTAAGCTGTAGTTCAGGGTTAGTTTTCAATGCCTGTATTAAAGCAACGTACTCAGTGGTGGGTTGCTACCAGTTCATCCCGGTTTGGGCGAACCGGTAGCGGCAGTGGTGGGAGGCTCTGCCCACTCACCTGGACACTTCTGCACATGTGCAGAAGCATCGCGTGTGTGCATGCATGCGCCCATGAGCGAACAGGTAGTGGCGGGTTTTGAAACCCGCCCCTGAATGTATTTACGTAAAACCAAAGCCCAATTGTATTTTGATAGGATAGGTCAACTAGCCTATCTGTGTATATTGTATGCACACATAGGCTAGTTGACATATCAACTAGCCTAAAGTTTAACAGTTAACTAGCCTTTATTTATCTTAAGAAAGTTAATGAATCCCTATTGGCCTGTACAAAAATAAATTGGTTTTGTATGTGTCCTTCTACAACTGCTTGCAGACAAATCTGGCACATCTTGACTATCCAGCCATTTTTTTAAAAGAATTATTTCCTTGCAACTTGGGTATTTTTGTTTTTAAAGATAAAGACTAAAGGAATGTCAACATCCTCTACAGTTAATAACAATATTTTGAAAATCAGGAGCGGTCCAGGGGCATCTTTTCTCATTAACCAATTTTATTTAAAGACATGAGATTTTTGTGAGCTAAACTAACCCAGTTCTTTACCTACAATCTTTAAGAGGTATTTGACTTATTTGACATTAAATGTAATTGATAAGCCGTCTTTTAAACAGGAGAAACTGTGTACATGCCTGCTAAGTTCATATTAGAAGAAGGAGGCTACTCAAATAAAGCTTTGGGGACCTACAGGTAGTTTTTTACTTAACCACCAGATGTTTTATAACTATTCCAATGTTACTATGGATGCCCCAAATCCATTCCAAAGTTCCAATGCTTCTCCACAAGATTAAATGACCAAATTTTGCGCACTAGGCAACCAGTTTGAGATTACATCCATTTGCAGCATGTGGTTATATGATTTATGAAATTTTTGCCCAAACCTGGCATTTACTTCTGATTTTTGGCAAAAATGTCCAATAGTAAACAATGGATTTGCTTAATGACCATGGTGCTTGCTTAATGACTGCTGCAAAAAAGATCATAAACTTGGGTCGGTCGCATGGGTGGCCTTGCTTTACGAACGTCACAACTTTAGAACCGTAACGGGCAGGCTCCATTATGGTCATAAATCAAAGACTAGCTGTATCTTGAATAGAATAACTTTCTGAATACTTGTGATATCAATGTACGGCTGCTTCGTTTCATAACTCTTTCAAAGGACACACACACACAGACACAAAACACAACATAGAAAGAATGGAAAAGTATGGATTTTTAACATTTTTTATTACACAGTAAAGAATACAACAATACCTGAATCATACTTTAAAGATTCACAGGTTGACAGACCATACATTACAGTCCAACTAAAGGAAATAAAAAAGGATTAACAGGAAACCACAGTTCAGACATAGTAGACTTAAAAGCTCAAGAGTATGTTGACAAAAGCATGATGCCTAGTATCCCCCCCTCCGTCCCCCCCACCCCAGTGTTAGTCTACCATTAACTTGTGGTACATGTCTGAATTAAGTATTGCACAACAACTTTTTTCTTTTTCTTTTTTCACAATAATGTCGCAGAACCCAAAACAAAAATCCAAAATAAACATAAAACAAAAAAGAAAACCAAAGTACTTGAAAACAGAAACAAAAAATAAAAAAAACTGCATTTCAACAGTCTCCAATTTATTTATTTTGTCCTGTCCCTTGAGCAGTTCAGACAACATGGAGTCAACGTTTTCCCCCCTAAATGTTTTCCAGACGTTGGCATGCTTTGCATATAATCCAGCCTTGTACATTTCAAATCCCCAAGACATGCACTGACACACACACACGCACGCACGCACACACACCAACAGGCAAACGCACCCCCCACCCCGCACACAATTTTCTTTTAAAAAGTAAGGATAACAGAAGGGTTTCTTTAAAGAAGAGACTGGTAGCCCCTGCCACACGCACACTCAACACACAGTTTCATGACTGAGAAAAAGAGGAAGAGGAGAGGAAGAGACAGATCAGAGGACGCCCTAAGTTCTATTAGCGACCACGATTCAGATCTAACCCAATGAAGTTAGCTTTTTTTATTTTTATTTTTAAAATGTGTTTATTCCTACAAATTATACTCTCGCGTAGCCTGTATAAGTGACAAGCAAAAAAGGAAAGTAACAAAAGTTTTTTCTTTCTTTCTTTCTCTTCTTTAGGTTTATGAGGTCTGCATTGTTACCAAGAAGTGATATGGTTTGCAGCTGTATGAGCTTAACTTTTGGTATCCTGGTTCTTCGGTGCCCATTTGGTTTGACTAGACTAGACCAGTTTTTTTTGTTAGCTACTGGTGCAATATACATGCTGTCAGAGGTAGAGTGAAATTTTTTGCCACTGAGGAGACTGTAGCAAAACAGGAGGAGAGGAGGAAGAGGAGGAGACAGAGCTCAGAGTTAGGGGGTAATCTCTCTCTTTGTTTTTTGTATTTGTATTTTTTTTTTCACTCCGGGTGCCCTGAATTATAAAGTAATGAGACATACTGTACTAAACCCTCTTTCACACACTTATGTTCAAGAGCAACAGTGTTGTTTCACATACATCATAGCTTCTAGAGACATAGAATTATGAGATAACGCCATATATTTATGTGTGTGTGTATGTGTGCGTGCATGTATCTATATATGCACCTTCATACATACACATACATATATGTTTTGGATTATTAAACCCTTCATTGCCTAGAGCTCTAGAGGAATGGACTCCAGTGTCACGAGCAGAATAAGAACCAAGAGAGATCGGAATGAATTTGGGAGCACCGTGATCAAAGGGAACCTGTTATGTGCTTTTGATTTCCATGTAAGGCAAGGCAGTTGGCAGGCATCCATACTTCTGCTATATAAGAGCCAGGTTTCTCAACAATGAGGCAACCTAGTTCCGCAAACCCCTTCAAGTCATATGTTGTCTGTACGGATGCTTTCTATTTGCAGCTTCTCCAGTTTCCCGCATTGTTTCTCAGCAGAAAACTGGACATTTGGTAGAGGTTGCCTTTCTTGTCCTGGACAAAAGTAAAATGGGGAAACAGAAAACTCCACCTCAGCTTATACAGACATTGTCTCACATAGATTACTAAACCTTCCTTATCTGTTGAATAATACTAGTAGGAACAGTTTCTCTTATCCAGAAAACTCAAAACGTGATTTTAATACTAGTAGTCCTTACCTACCAACTGCAATTGGATCTGGCCATTCCATTGCTCAGCAATGTGGTTGTAAAGTGGAAAATCACATGTTCACAAGAGACTTATGACAGTTCATTACTTCTGGCTGTAGTCATTAAGTGAATAGCAATAGCACTTAGACATATTTACCACTTCACAGTGCTTTACAGCCCTCTCTAAGCGGTTTACAGAGTCAGCATATTGCCCCCAACAATCTGGGTCCTCATTTTACCGACCTTGGAAGGATGGAAGGTTGAGTCAACCTTGAGCCGGTGAGAATCAAACTGCTGGCAGTCGGCAGAATTAGCATTCAATGCTGCATTCTAATAATTGCACCAGCACAGCTCTATAGTTATTAAGTACATAATGTAACTGCAATTTGTGAATTCCTGCTGGCTTCCCCATTGACTTTGCTTTTCAGCAGCTAGCTGAAAAAGTTGAAAATGGTGATTGTGTGACTGTGGGATGCTGAGATCATTGTGCACTGGTTGCCAAGTGAATCATGCTCCCATGACTGCAGGGACACTGCAGTGGCCACAAATTCAAGGACCAGATGCAAGTTTCATTATTCAGTGCCATCACTGAACGGTCACGGAGCAAGTAGTTGGTTAAGTTAGGACTATCTGTAATAGAGATATTTAAACAAACTGTCTGTAACCACTAAGCAGCTCTGTAACTGAGGGAGTTCTTTGTATCCAGGCCTATCCAATCCACTTTAACTGTATCGCACAGAATTGTTTTTTTTTCTTTTTTCTTGGAGAAAGCTTTGAATAAAAATATTTAGGAATGCCTTCTACAGTGGCATTCAATAAAGATATTAAACCCAATTTATTTCATGGCTTACTTGGTAGAAAAGCACATAACCATCTTATGGGTTGTTTACATTTACAAATATTTCTGGCCTAGACAATGGACAATGAAGGGTTAAATGAATGTACATTATGCCTTTGCTGAACATGTTTAACCTGCTGATAATTTGGAAAATAGAAACAATGCTTTCAGAACTCAGATTTTGGTCCATCAAATCAGTCTTTGGCTGACTTCCCTTTTTTTTTGTTTTTTTTTGTAATAATACTGTAATATAAACCTGGCATTCAGCAGTGTTAAAGCTGTCAATCTACATCTCAGCATTTGGAGCTCTAATCATCATAATTTCTATTTTGTAAAATCAGAAATACCGTACAACCTTACAGTGATAATGCATGCACTGCTTTTTATTAAAAAAGTATGATAGCCTGTTTTATTTTTATTTATTTTTTTTATAAAATACATATTAATGAATTTTGCAAAAGAAAAAAGAAAAACAAAACAAAACAAAACAAAACAAAAAAGGAGGGGAGAGAAAAATTAAAAAAAATAACCCACCACTATTCTAACCTACAGATAAATTCGGTGAAATGGCTCTAGCATCTTTAAAAAGAGTTTGCCCCAAAAAAGCATGCCTAGGAGTCATTATGACAGTGCAAAATACATTTATGTACATCCCTCTTAGAAAAACACCAATATTTTAGCATTCCAGGAAGCATGCTAGATTTCAGAATGTTTTCCCCCTATAAGAGAGTGAAATAGCAGCTCCGAAAGATAGCTTTTTTCCTTTCCTTTTCTTTTCTTCAGGAGAAATGAAAAAAGGAGGGGGGTTTCTTTTTTTTTTCTTTTCTTTTGACCTTCTAGAGAAATATTACTACTACAGACAGATATAAAAGCAGCATAGAAAGTTTCTCACCTACTAGTAATAAAGAAGACTTAAATGTGAGCATAGTTAACTACAATGCATTTTCACATTTGTCCCAACACATTTACAAGGAAAAAAAAAACACAATTGGGAAACCTCACAGGACAGAAGTGCTTTTACACCAAGAGAACTACTATATTTTTCCTTATTTTTAATTTTTTTTAAAAAAAATTAATAACCCAGACAGGATGAGATGGAAAGAATTTGGATGAGATCTGGAGCTGGAGTCACTGCATTGTCACCATCGCTGATACAAAAACGGACGAGGCGAAAGAGACCGGATCGGATGGCCTTCCTCTGTGGAAGCTTGTAAAAAAAGTGAAGGAAATTTTGAAGCTTGTTTTTTTTTTCCTTTTTTGAGAAGGGGAAGGATAGAGGCAGCTGGTTGATATTATAGCTGCCAAAATGCTAATTAACTGCAGGCTGTGTTCTTATTTCTGTTCTAAAAAAAAATACAAAACCAAAACAAAACAGAAAAATAATCCCCACCAAAAAAAAAACGAAACAAAGGACAGAAAAGAAGAGGAGATCTTTGTGTGACGGTATTTTTTTTTCCCCTTTGCCGCTCTTTTAAGTCCTTCATCCCACTGCAATCATCTTCCATTTTTCATTCTGTTGACCTGGATATTATTATTTCATTCAGAAACAAGAAAAAAAAATGAACATCTGTGTCTCCTTCCAATCTGCTGCACATCTGCGTGTTTTTGATACGGGTCTTCAGAGTTCAAGTCAGTAACCCATGGACGCTATTCATCTTCTTATTAAAATGTCTGCTGCTTTATCCAATGCTTAAGCCCATGAGGGGGTTTGTTTTCTTTCTTTCTTACTTTCTCTCTCTCTCTCTCTCATTCTCTCTCTCTTTCTCGCAGTTTAAAAAAAATCCATTTTTTGTTACAAAGAACATTGTGACTTTATATTATTAGCATTTTTGCTTTCAACAGCAATTAGCAATCTCTTGGTTTGCTGTTTGGTAAAGCATTGTGTTAATGAGGTCACCTAGTTTAAAATCCCAGCTACTGGAAAATAACAGGGAGGAGGTCAAATCTATCACTGTGTGTATGTTCAATCTTCTCTGTTTCCTAAAGAAAAGATATCTTTGTTATCCAGAATAAGTCATTATGACCCGTTACTGGCCTTCTGGGTTTTGCTTCTACCTCAAGATACAGTATAATTTCTTTTATAATATTGAAATGTGAAAGTTCAGTAGAAACCTTTGAGTATCTGAGGATGAGGATTTTGTTTTGTTTTGTATTTGTCTTTAAGTATTTTAAAGTTCAGTCTTAGCGAGGAGTTGACTCTATGGTGCTTGGAGTTCCGGGGGTGTTTGACCTAGGAGTAGCTGCTGGTGGGGTGTCGATGGGGCTCCCGGCTCCACTATTCGGTGTTGCAGAGGAGCTGACTGCTGGTGTCTCCCCTTGTGGCTGGGCCTGTAGAGTCTGTCCACAGAGGTGGTGATGTTTCTCCCAGTCTTTATGTTGGCAAAATGAGCCACAGTAACGGGCAGTGTTGCAACCACTGCAAGTTTCGCTGGCTTTACGGCCACAGTTCCAGCAACTCTGCATAGAGAGATAGGGTGAAAAGAACAAAGGATGTGAAAAAATTGGTGAGAAATTCTATGGGTAGAATGAGCATGAATTTATCAATTTTGAGAAACTGTGTGAGGGAAGGAGAAAACTTCAAACCAGCTTTTACTACACAGAGGAATATCCAAAATATCAGAATCTCGACTATTTGACAGGCCAAAGCTAGGAACTCCTTTAGAACATTTGCCATAATAGCACATAAGATTTGGTAACCTGCTCTGGTGTATTTTTATGACTTATAAATCAATTCCACTACAACTGATCCAATTAAAAAATAGTAATAGTGGTTAGAAACCACTGACATAACCTTTAGAAAGGAAGTGCATTGGTTTTACGAAACTCCTCCTTGAAACCAACAATTTTGGATCTCACCAAACACCCAAGCAATGCTCCAGCCATAGTCATTAAATTGAGGAAGAATTAAGATAGAATTAAGCTTTTGACGCATGCTTTGCTCAAAATGGTAAGGGAAGCACAAAAGTAAGTTTAAAAAATCCACGTATTGATGCATTATGAGCCAAGGTGGATTTCTAGTAGATATCTGGACACACCCATACAAAGGCATACTTTGTCTTTCTCATTTTCCATGATCATTTTCAAGTTCCCTGTTTTTCCTTGGAAGTGGTGATCTCCCATTTAAAGACTAGCTAGGCCCAACCCTGTGTAACCTTCTGAGATCAGAAAAAGTCAGTTAGCTGCTGCTACCTGCTACGACCATGATCACATAATAACTAAGTTTTCTGGAGTTTTGTAAAGGCCTTATTGTATTTATGCAACATAGCGAAGATATCAAGATACAGTTTGATTGCAGCAATCCTTAGCATTAAAAAATAACTCGTCAAGGGAAATATTTCACAATTGCATCACAATTTTATACCTCTATAAAAACGTCCATGTACCAGACCTTGATGTAGTATATTTTGCATGCATTGGACCAAATTTCCCTCATTCAATGGACATTCTGGAATACAATTAATCCACTACCAGTTTCACTATATTATTCCTTCCTGCAGAAGCACACTTAAGAGATGCAGCGAATAATTTCCTTTTGAAAAACGACTGCAGAAGTTGTCTCAACAGGGTGTACACTACAGATAGTCCTTGACTTACAACTGTAACTGAGCCCAGAATTATTGTCCTAAGGTGTGCTGCATGGTCATATGACCATGTCTAATTTTATGACCTTTTTTGTGAAAGTTGTTAAGTGAATCCATTATCTGCAATGGGTGGTGTTTTCTCTTCTTCTGGAAATCAGAATTAAATGTCTGTTTCTGGCAAAAAACATTGGAAGTTGTGGTCATGTAACTGTGGGAATGCTTCAAATAGCCCTAAATGTTTGTTGGATGCTGGGTGTCCAAAATGCTATCCTTGATCGTGGAGAGCGGAGTGGCTGCTGTAACTTCAAATTTGGGCTTAAGTAGCCCAGGGAGGTTGGCATAACTTCGAAAGGTCAATAAGCAACTGGTCAAAAGTCAAGGACTTCCTGTAAGGTCTTTGGTCTAAATAAAACTTCACAACTAACTGTCTGCTGCAGAAAAGGAAGGGGAAATGTATTTGCTACAGATTAGCACAGAAATAATGGTTTTCATCACTCTAACAGCAGAAGTAGATTTTTACAACAGTCATAAACTTTACATAAGTCAACTGAGCAAAAGAAAGCCAAAACTTCTCATTGCTGAAAGTGTGTGCATGTGGGAGGGAAAGGCTTCTTCACTATCAAATTAAATTTTTCCTTCATCTAGTTCACCAAAATTCAGACAACGTAGTGCTCATGACAATTGGATAAAAAAAAAGCTATTTTTTTGCAGTTTAAAAGAACCAGCACACTGTTTAACTCAAAGGAGAGATATTAAAGAAGATTGGACACTGCTGGCTGATGATGATTGGTAGCAGAATTTAGTCACAGTGACCTGATTGCTTATTCTAATCCAACGTTTCTCAACCTTGACAACTTCAAGACCTATGGATCTCATCTGGATAGCTGGGGAATTCTGGGATTTGAAATCCCCAAGTCTTCAAAGTTGCACAGGTTGAGAAACACTGTGGAAAGGGAAAAGCACTTTGTATGCAGTCCAGATATGATGGCATGTAGTAAGGAGGTGCATGCCAGAAGAGTAAGAGGTGTTCAGTCTGGATCAGTGGTGGATTGCCCCTGGTTTGGACCGGTTCTATAGAACTGGTAGTAAAACCAGTGGGAGGCTCTGCCCACCGACCTTGACGTCATCAGAACGCTTCTGCGCATGCACAGAAGAGTGCGCATGTGAGTGAAGCAAGCACGTGTGGCCTCGTTTGCGAACTGATAGTAAAGGTAGGTGGAGCCCACCCCTGGTCTGGATGTTATATATCAGTGTGAAGACAAACTCTTCCTAAGACTTCACAGAGTATATTGCAGATGCATACAATAAACAGAATGGGACAACTTGCCGCATCTGGGCTGTCACTGCTGGGTCACTGCAGGCAATTCACCACAGCACAATTCACCACTGGAGAAGGCTGGAAGGACGGGAACCACCCTCTCCTCCACTCTCTTCCTCTCTCTGCCTCCTTGATCCAGCTTACCCTCTCCCCCCACCAATACCCCTTGAACTCTGTGTGGCTCTCTCCCAAGTGATCTTTTTTCTGGTTGAGGGTGACTCCCTCTTCCACTTCCCATTTTGTCCTGATTCTTTTCCATAGTCTGAGCTACAGAAGAGGAGCAGGACGTTCCTCTCATCTCTGGCATTCTCCCATTACATTAACATTAGACTGATGTAACTAATAAAAGGAATTGTTCCATGGCGAGTTGCCCCATGATAAATCGGCCGGAGCATGACAACTGGGCTGAGGAGGTTGCATCAAGTCGATGGCAGTGAGTTGTCTTAGACTCTATAATAGAGTGGTCAGTCTGACAAGAAAATAAGACCGTGTCTTATATTAGTTTTTGCTCCAAAAGATGCATTAGGGCTTATTTTCTTGTTAGGTCTTATTGTCAGGGAAATACAGTACTAAATGCATCCATTTGGCTGACGATCTTAATTGGGTCTTATTTTTGAGTAGGGCATTATGAGCATCCTGAAAAATCATGCTAGGAGTTTTTTTCCGGTTGGGTCTTATTTTCAGGGAAACACTGTAGTATACAGTAGATGTGAAAATTCTTTTAAAAATCAGTTTGGAAGAATCCCCAAATGCCATTCTTGGTTTTGGGCCTGATATTACATACATTTAGAGATTGAAAGTCTGGGTAGTAGAAACTAGGACTCTGTCACTCTTCCACCCATTAAAATGTTAACTTTATCATTTAAGGCCATTCTTCAAATAGTCCAAAGTCTGACATTTAAGCAGGTTATGACCAAGAAAGAAAATCCAACATTGGCATTTGAAGAAATGAAAGGAATGTTTACTTGGTACCAAATTTGGTGAGCACCAGGCTTAAGTCTTTTTATATTCCTTGGACCAACTCGATAGTCCTACATTTAGAATGTATGTTATTGCTTTTCATTATTAATTTAATTCTCCTAATTCTATTTTACGATGGTTCTGTATAAACTATTATAACTTAAATAATACTCATAAGATATCCTCACAAGATAGCTTGTGATACTCTAAAACATAACATTTTCAATTTTCAATTATAAGTACAGTTCTCCTTCCTGAACTTGAGTGTTTTCAGAAAATTTCAGAAATTGTATTAGTATTATTGGATTTTTCTGGCCTCCCATTATAGATGCACCATTAATAGATTTTCACTGTGGGATAACAAGGAAGGATATATTGCTGAAATCTCCTTTTTTCCCATTCAAAAAGTTGGTGTGTAAGATATTGAAATTCTGTCCCTGTCTACGTTTCATTCCAAAGTACAAGAATTCCTTGTTAAGTACATAGCCAGCTGATGGCATCTTACATTTCTGCTCCCTGCCAAATAGAAAGCCACCAAGAGGATGCCTGCTGCTCCTTTCCCTCCAGCTTTATTATGCCAGCTGGATCACTGGAGCAAAGCCAGCAGATAAGTGAAATTCCTAAACTACAACAGAAATCCCAATTACCAGGAAGAACAAAGGCCTAAGTCCAAAATACTGTTTTAAGGAAATTAAACATTTAATCGGAGTCAAGTGGCTTCTTTAGAAAACAGTTCTAGTGTAAGATATACTCTCTCTCTCTCTCTCTCTTTTTTGGGCACAGGAATGTTTTGGCAGATGCAAGAATAGTTAAGTGTCCGGTACTCATACCTCCTTTCCTTTCTCTTTCTCCTTGATAGATTGAATTCAGATGTATGCAGCATTTCTATCTAAACTCATACCGATGAAGTGTGCAGACTAAACCAGGTAATTACAAATGCATGAACTAGCGGTTAGGTGCTTTTTAAAAATATATTTGCAGAAATTGTTCCCATCTTTTAAAAACTCTTCTTAAAAGGTGGAATTACTAGCACAGAGAAACAGATGTTTTTAGTGGTTCAATTGCAGGGAACATAGGCTCCTTGTCTGCCATCAGCTGGTTTTGATTCACTGTCCATGGTTTCAGATTCATTCTGAGGATTGGAGGATAGTTCACTGTAATTTTACAATTATTTCATGGGGAGGGGATTATCATGAAGAAAAATTATGAAATCACAAACAATGGGACATTTCCAATAGATTTTTCTGAGTTCAGTTTGAAGCCCAGTTTTGCAACCCATCAAATATTGCAGCTGTATAGTGTGTATTATTTTAGTGGAGCCAAGGCAGAAACTTTATGGAGATCTCGAGGAAAGAAGGAGACAGTGCTAGTCATTACTAATCAGTTTTATGTCTCTGAGGAGACTTCCCACATCAACACTCTCTGCTAGAAACCACCACTTGAATGGATTTAGAATAACAACATTGAAAGTTCTGCATCTAAAATTTCCAGGGTCTCCTTGTAAAGACATGGCAACTTCAGTTAAAAGGGTCATGGACCAGGAATGGTAAAGAACTTGGCTTGTGAAACTGAAGAGCTACTCCAAAGCAGTTTGACAATATTGGGTTGGAGAGACAATTAGGGATATTGTCATGTCCCTCTAACAGTGGCACAAACATGCCCTGGTAACTGTTTTTACATCACATAGCCTGGTAACATTTTTTTCATCTACCATCTTTTTTGGAGTATAAGACGCACCTTTTTCCCCCCTAAAAGGGGGAGAAAATTGAGGATACCTTATTGGCTAAAGTATGGTAAGATTCCTTACATGCCACAGATTTCAATATGCTTTAGC
>JANHZT010005467.1:0-11152 GCA_032468215.1 Stegonotus admiraltiensis
CCCCCCCCCCCCCCCCCCCCCCCCCCCCCCCCCCCCCCCCCCCCCCCCCCCCCCCCCCCCCCCCCCCCCCCCAACTGCATTAAAAATGTGAAAGTAATTTGTGTGGATTCAAAGAAGCAACAAAAAATAGAAATAAGAAAAAAAAAGAAAGCACTTTAGTGCAAATTTATTTGAAATATTTATTAGCTGCCTTTATAAATATCCTCCAAATGTGACTCCCCCAACAAAGCAGTAGATGATAAAAAAAATAATAATAAAAAAATCATGAAACATCAAACCAATAAAATCAGAACTCCAAAAAGTAAAAACTATTTTTTTAAAAATCAAGAACCCAATAAAATGTTATTATAGTAATTCACAGAAAATGTTTTTGGATGTTACCGGGCTTTCTATTGACCTGCTTTCCCAGATCCTGGTTGTTCCAGCACTTTTAATCCAGTGGATTAGAAAAAAACTTCACTCTGTGGATTACAAAAAACATAAGTCGTGAGACTTCAGATATATTAATGAAACCTTCTAAGGACAGAGAAAGCAGCTGTGAATACTGCAAAGCAGAGGGAGTTGCATTACGCCTACAGAGAGAGATAGAGTAATTATTAGTATACAACTCACCTTTTGTTCAGTAATCCATACATAGTATTCCTTCCTCCTATTTTTAACCCTGCAACAATTCTATGAAGTAGTTTGGACTAAGACAGGACGACTGGCCCAAAGTCACTCAGTGAACTGAAGCATATTATGACTATAAAAAGATTTATGGAGCTCTGGCAATCATTAGTGAAATGGAACTTCTCAAAAGATTAAGAATGAATGCAAGAAAATGACTTTTGTCATTCTGCCACAGCAACAGACGTTTAAAGTTTGGTGGCGCGCAATTTTAATTTTATTATTATTATTATTATTGTTTGTCATACAGTCAGCCAGATGTTCAGATCGGATTTGGCATTTTTGTCTGCCTATCAAGTCATTCCCATGGACCCGGGATATTTATTTAGCATATGGCATATCATATATGGATTAGCAATATGAATTAACATTTCATCTAGATTAGTAGAACACAATAAAATATAAATGTTAAAAAAATAAATGTTAAAAAGGTCTATGTTTTCTAACCATTGAACTGCAGTATTGTTTATATTTTTAAAAAAACAGGCACTGGACTGGTGTATGCTGTCAGCTTACAGCCGGTCACGATGTGATCTAGAGTTTGGCACGGAACCTGAGATAGACAGATGTGGATATTTTATGGTGTGATAAATGTTGTTGCAGGATGTAAGCTGTTCCAAATAAAGCTACCTTTGGCAATTGACTGATGGTGAATTTGTCAACACTGATGGTGTTCAAGTGGTACTCCACTTATTTTGGGATTCCACCAAGGCGCCTGTTACTATATTATGGTTCATCGCACAGTCAGCCAGATGTTCAGACTGAATTTGGCATTTTTGTCTACCTATTGAGTCCTTTCCAAAGACCTGGGATAGGCATATGTGGATGTTTAATGGTGTTTACAGAAATTGTTGCAGGATGAAAAGCTGTTCTGAGTAAAGCCTCCTTTTGCAATTGACTGATAGTGATTTTGTCAATGCCAATGGTGTTCCAGTTCTTTTCGGATTGCACCCAAGGCTTCTATTACTATTGGTACTACCTTTGTTTGCTTTTGCCACAGTCATTCTATTTCTATTTTCAGGTCTGTATTTTGTTATCTTCACTAGTTCCTTCTCTTCTCTTCTTCTGTCTCCAGGTACTGCCATGTCTTTAAGTTTAATTACTGTAGTCATGAGATCAGTGTACGATTACAAAAAAAAAAAAAGACAAGGGGAAGTTAAGCCTTCACTGGAAATGTTAATACATGGCCAAGTAAAAAGCAAAAATAAAAATGAAAACATTGTTTACATATTGTGAACAATGTATGATTCTCTTCCTGTTCTCCTTTCCAAGTAACCTAATGTTAAGGAGGCTGAAAAGTACAATTAAATCACCGAGGCCATTTCCTGGTAGCTCCTGAGCTGTTTGCTGTCCCAGAGTATGATATGTGCTCCCTGGCTTTGTTCCAAGTGGTGGGACTCTCTTGCAACCACATGCCTTCAACAGACTTCTCTTGGTTCCTGGAGTCATCTGTCTTGTCTAAAATTCCTCTTCGAAAACCATTTCCTCCACAAGCCAGAAACCTCCTTTATGAGATAGGGTGTGGGTTTACACCTGCCACCACATGTGTGCCATTGTGTAACTGTACTTCCCCTCAGTTTTTGAGGTGAAAGGGTCAAAGGAATAAGGTAAAGGAAACACCCACAATGATAGGCTTCTGGTTTATTCTACCATCCAATGCAAAATGTCTATATTTTCTTCCCTTCATCCACTCGCTTGCATTGTTTTGCTCATAGCATTTAAAGAGTTGGCAGAAGCCAATTCTTTGACAGAGTTTCATCTGCTAGTTATATAGTATAACAGAAGCAATAGTAGCATTTCTTCTTTATCTTATAGGCCGGTGGATGGTAGAAGACTGAAGGCTACCACCACTATTGAGAAAGCCGCTGTCCCTTTCTGCGATGGGATTCTGGATGAAGAGATGGCTAGAGGGCAGCCAATCAGTGGTGGGTTGCCCCCGGTTCAGACCAGTTCATAAGAACTGGTAGTAAAACCGGCGGGAGGCCCCGCCCACCACCCCAGATGTCCCCGGATGTCGTCATTGGCAATCTGCGCATGCGATCCAGTTGCAAACCGGTTTTAAAGGTAAGTAGAACCCACCCCTGCAGCCAATCCAATATAATGCGGGCTGGAAAACCATGGTTTTGCCACTCCTACATTGCTGCCATTGCAAGGAGATTGGTAGGTTGGGATGGGTGAACCACCTATGTTCTTTTATGGTTTGTCAGTGTTTGGATTGGGACCAGTGACATAACATTTAGTCCCTAAGTAGAGTGGATGGTTGTTTAACCTTTTGGAAATTAGGGATGGAAAGAAGAGAAAGACACCCATGAAGAATGGGGTGGGGGGGCATTTTGAACCATAAGTGGGCCTATCTGGAAATAGCACTGTGGGATTTTTTTGGAATTATTTGGTACAAGGAGCCTTGGAGGCTGATGTAGTAGATATAGCAGGGATGACCATCAGCTAGAAAGCTGTACTGCATGTCCCAGAACTGGGGAGGAGTGTGAGGAAGTCAGAGGCCATTGTCCCAGGATGCGCCAGAAAGCATGAGTTGGTAGGCAGGGGAGATGAAGGCTGATCTGGGATCACCACAATGATTGGTGAAGGAAAAAACAAGGGGAGATATTGGGCTGGCCTGTACAAGGGAAAGAGGTTAGGCATTCTCCTCTTCCCGGGGTTCTGAATTCTGGATTTTACTGGAACCTTGATTTTAGGTTGTGTTTATTAATGCAAGGTCTCTATGTAATAACTCTGTATTTTTGCATGACTTAGGCAGCAACGCATGGAACCAGCAACTCCAGGAAATAAGGCCCAGTTTTAAACCCAGAGGGACTGTCAGCTGTTATCTGAGAATAGTATCAGCCTCAGTTCCCTCTCCACACACATTATGGGAGCCTATCAGGCAAGGCTGTAAAGTAGTCATGATCAGCATGTGCTGGATGCCTCCTCCTCAAAGGAGGAGATGTCTGAAGGTGAAGACCCAGGCCTGCAAGATGGGAGGCTAACATAACCCAAAGCTCTTCCCTTCCCATGAATGCATCCGCTGAGGCCCTGATCCCAGGCCACAACCCCCAGTCCTACAGAGGGCCACACCTGCTGAATAGATCAGGAAAGGCTGGAGTGGGGGCAAGGTCAAGTCTAAAGGAAGATTTAGATTTGGTCACTACTGCCCATAACCGCTGCCGCGTACCTATGCTGCAAAGGGGTTGATGGGTAAGCATAGGTTGTAGATCAGTGGTGGGTTTCAAAATTTTTTACTACCAGTTCTGTGGGTATGGCTTGGTGGGCGTGGCATGGCTTGGTGGGCGTGGCAGGGGAAGGATACTGTAAAATCTCCATTCCCACCTCACTCCAGGGGAAGGGTACTGCAAAATCCCCATTTCCTCCCGATCAGCTGGGACTTGGGAGGCAGACAATAGATTGGGGTGGGGCCAGGCAGAATTTTTACTACTGGTTCTCCGAACTACTCAGAATTTCCGCTACCGGTTCTCCAGAACTGGTCAGAACCTGCTGAAACCCATCACTGTTGCAGATGTCTGCAGACTGATGCGCACACCTCCCGAATCCTAACTGCGCATTATGCAAAGGTGTGTGTGCTGATTAGATTAACTTCCTGTACTGAGCTTTGCTTATTCCCTAAGCCAGATCATTACATTTGCAGAAATATAAATGGAAAATCCATGCAACCGTCCCTGAATGACAGATGAATGCGTTCCCTGATCTGTAATGCCGGAGAAGTCTGTTCCATCCTTCAGAGGGCAGAGAGGGAGAAGAAGTTGCCTTCTAAGTGACTCAGCTGCAGGGACAGGGTTAGGGTTAGGGTTAGGGTTAGGGTTAGGGTTAGGGTTAGGGTTAGGGTTAGGATAGTGGTTGTTTCAGCCCCTTCTGCTCTCTATGCTGCTCTCTATGCTGCTCTCTATGCTGATCATCTGATGCCACATTGGAACCAGTAGTGGGTTCCACTTACCTCTGCTACAGGTTCGGAACTGTGAGCGTGTTTGTGCGTGCGCTTGCTTCACTCACACATGGTGCTTCTGCGCATGTGCAGAACCTTCTGCGCATGTGCAGAGCATCCGTGATGATGTCTGGGTGGGTGGGCAGAGCCTCCCACCACTGCCACTACTGGTTCGTCTGAACTGGGCCGAACCAGTAGAAACCCACCACTGATTGGAACCCTCTGATTTTCTTGACCTTGTCACTGCCTTGGTGGACTATGCTTCTGCCTAACCCGAAGGACCTTGGTATCATGCTTTCTAGTTGTTCAATGGGTTGCCAAAAAACAAAAAAAGGGTTGCCATTGTTGCAGAAACGCGACAAAATATTCTTCAGTAGAGGCAGGGACAGCCAATCTGGCGAATGGTGAACAGATTTCACCTCAAGCTACATTCCAAAATGACCTGAAGCTGAAGCAGTGTCTGTTATCCTGTTACTAGCCATATTGCTTGAAGCTGAAGCACAATCCCCGCTGGAACCCCTGTTCAGTAAAATGGCTGTAGGCTATGAAGCTGGACATCATCCAGGAAGAAAACAAAAAGTAAAACATGTCTGGATTGATACAAAGCAAACGGCATGGTGGTTTCAAGGAATCACTAGGAATCAAGTCAGGCCATCTATATCTTTTGAGTGGCTATGAATCTCCCTGAATTTTCAGGAAATCTGACAAAATCCTGGAAAAAAAATATTACAATGAATTCCTGGAAACTCTATACCACAGGGGTGTCAAACTGGCGGCCTGTGGGCCAGATGCATCATGCGCAGGCCACGCCCACACTAGCTCCGTGAAGGGGAAAAACATCGCAAGACGTCACATGACGGAAAAGTAACACTATGTGTTTGACACCCATGCTCTATAATCATCCTTGACACAAAATTCAACCAAATTTGGCTTGCTAGCCTTCTAGTATAGGCACCTATACAAATTAAATAAATAAATTTAAGGTTAATCCTGCATTTTTATACCAGTACAGAGTACAGTTTTTCTGCGCAAGGAATCATGATTAGGATTAATTTGTTCAGGTTTCTTAGGGGGATATCTATCCTGGATCTTTGCCTTTAAATGTATAGATCATTTGAATTTTAAAGTTTATTTTGAGTATTTTGATATGCTAGGGAAAGTAAATGAAAATAATTGTATTTTTTTAAAAAGAAACACTTCTGTTTCTTCAGGGAATTTAGGGTTGGGATCTATGGGTAATAGACATAGGCAAGAGTTCTTTTTCCACTGATATCTATAATTTAAAATGGATGTCCTACATATGTCAGGCCCATTTCAGCAGGATTCAGCAGTTTTCAGATTTGCTTTGTAGGGCACATGTTTACAGTGAGTCATTTGATTCCTGAGTTCACCCTGTAATGAGGCAAGCAAGGCAAATAATGGAGAAAAATATGCATAAGCTGTTGTCTAGCACAGCTACATTTCTTTCAGCTATGTTGAAGATATTTTATATGAGAATGTTAGTCAGTACCAGGAGGGTTTCATTCCATTAGCCATTGTCCCTGTCATTATTAGCGATATATCTGTGATGAATGCATTCTAAATTATCCTTTCAGACAAATCTTTCCTTGCTGCTACTAATTGCAAAATTCCTTCTTCAGGGAAATGGACATGGCAATAAAAGGGCTTGCTAATAAATATTCTCATGGATAAGCAGGGACTAGTAGAATATGGTATTTTAAAGGGTAATTGAACAGCTCAATAACGGAAGATGTTCCCAGTTCAAATTCTTGTTCATTTACCATAAACAAGACATTTCCTCTCCATCCTGCTCCCAACATCCTATTAATGTAGAATTACAGCATGATGATAGCTATCTACCTTACAAAGTTGTAGATTTAGTAGTTAGGCTAAGACTGGTAGATCTGAATCTATGGAGATTCTCAGTCATCCAGATCATGATTGTCCCAAAGGTGCTTTTTCAAGAGGCAACTGGACTTTCTGGGGTTTTTTGAACACATTTTGCTTCTCATCCAAGAAGCTTCTTCAGCTCAGAAACTTCTGGGATGAGAAGCAAAACGTCTTCAAAGAAAAACCAGAAAGTCCAGTTGCCTCTTGAAAAAGCACCTTTGGGCTAATGAATGAACATTTGAAAGTTATTATCTCACAATCATGTTCCCAGGCTTTTCTTAAGGATAAAATTGGGAGACTCATCTAAATAACAACAACAACAATAATAATAATTGGATAAATGATAAAAATGTCAAATCTAATCTAAACATCTGGCTGTGTGACCAGTTGTAATAATAATAATAGACAAAATCTCCCTCAGCTGCAAAAGGTAGTTTTACTTGGAACAGCTTACATCCTGTAGCAATACCTTTAAGAACATCAAACAACATCTGGCTATCCCAGGTCCTTGGGAAGGACTTGATAAATGGATAAAAATGGAAAATCCAGCCTAAATATCTGGCTGACTGACCAGCCATAATCGTGGTCAACCTCACCATTATAGGAAACAGTTCAGCTAAAGCAATCTTTACCATTATGCATTATTTCTTCAACTGTGGGCCTTGAAATGATGTTTAGAAAATACAAGGATCACTCACGTAAATGGACACTTCCACCCTACATTTCATCCTTGAAAATACAGAAGTTCATCTTCTTGGTAAATAAGATAATCATTAGCGTTGCATTCCCATCCATTTATTTTTAAAGGTATTTTAAAGCTAAACTTTGTACCACATTCACTATTTCTTTACCACTTTAATTATTTTATTTAACCCATGCCATAATAGCAACTCATGGCACAAACTTACTGGTCAAGTAAGGTCTTTGGTAGCATTAAGGGGTTAGGAAAGAGTAGATTTCATCCCAATGAAATCCTTTTTAGGTATCTGTTCTTGCATTTTCCATTTTTCCTTTTATTTGAGGGCTGCTTATATCAGATCCTAGTTCTACTTAGTAGAGCTCAGGTCAACTCACAATCTGTAAATGTATCTTCATCATTGTCAGTTTTCTGAATCCAAGTATTCCTTTTGCTATTTGCATTATCACTGGTTTGCTTCACTGAACCAGTTTCCAGACACTAATCCAGGGGTGAAATCCAGCAGGTTCTGACAGGTTCTGGAGAACCTGTAGCAGAAATTTTGAGTAGTTCTGAGAACCGGCAAATACCATGTCTGGCTGACCCCAGAATGGGGTAGGAATGCAGATTTTGCAGTATCCTTCCCCTGCCACACCCACCAAGCCACGCTCACCAAGCCACACCACGCCCACCAAGCCACGTCCACAGAACTGGTAATAAAAAAATTCGGATTCCACCACTGTACTAATCTCCCTTTTTTGGTGAACCAGCTGACTGACAATGAATCCCAGGCAGTAAGAGATGAGGCCACAAGCAGCTGTGGTGAATGAAGGTGAGGAGTTCCACCAATTAGTGAATAATTTTGTGGTCTCTGCACAAGACAGACTGAATTAGTTGAAACTCACAGGAAATACTGATTGAAAAACAATTCACTAGAACTCAATGTTATGAATCAAGGATTTTCATTACATTTCAGTTCAATTTTAAACACATCTCCAAGAAAATTAATCTTACTGAAATTAGAAGAGTTTATTTTCTAATTAGTGTATTTAGTATTGGAATGTTATATGCTTAACTAGTCTATGTATCGTTCCTGAACTGAAGAAATTGTATATAAACTGCTACAGGATAAAGTTAATCATGGCTGCAGCGCTCAGCTGACATGACAAATTCGGCAAAATCACTCCAACTATCCAGTGGCTGCACTTGAGAAACAGACATTCATGGATCACAGTGTGCAATGTTCTGCTAAGTAATGCTGAAAGATGAAGGGAAGTCTTAAGAAGAGGAGCTGTAATTGTGTCCTATTACAACCACTGTCAGCTGAAACCACAAGACAGCATTTCTCTCGCCCTCTTATTCCTCTCTTGCAGATTGTCACTCTTGTGTTATGACTCTGGGCCCCTTTTATCCTGATGGAGATACTAGTAAAAAAAATAAAACAACAGAGAAAAAGATACATATCTGGGGAAGAGTAGTGGTGAGGGAAGAATAAAAGAATAGTAAAATGAACTCCAGGGAGACTTGAGGAAGACTGTTTTGGAAAACAACAGGGACGCAGGCAAACACCTCAGGCAGTTTATTTAATTCCCATATTACAGATGCTTGTTTCTTATACTACCTAGAGCTACCCTGCCATCAACCTATTGCAGATTGCTTTCTTTCTGCTCAGACAGTTCCCATCATGCTTTGCAGTACTCAGATGTTAGCAAGGAAAAGCGGGGTAACTAACAAATAATCACTTCTGCCCAGCTGTTGTTGGCTGCTGACATGATCGATGGGGCTGTTACGCCAAACGATCCCAACTTAGACGCAAATACACACGACCTCTTAGGGCTCGTGGGGTTATATGGTAAAATTATGCTACAAGTTCAAATTATAACCTGGTTTGTTTATTTGTTTAAAAAAAGAAAAGAAAAGGTGGGATGCCTGCTGGTCCTTCCCTGGATATGTATCAGGGAGATGAAGAGGCATTTTCTGATCTCTTTGCAAATCAGGCCACTGTTATCTGAAGAAAATTAGAATGCTTTTAAGAAGCCCAAGAAGAACCTTTTCCTCTTTTTAATTTGACATATTGTCAAGAGATGTGTACTGTAGACATCACAACAACATCTGAATTCCAAATGAGACCACACTGATGTTAGGAAAGTAGCCTTCCTCACAGTCATGCTTGCCAAATGTGTTTGAGCATCAGTTCCCATAATGCTCAGCTTTGGAAAAGTATAGGTTGGGGAAAACTATATTAAAAAGCTGTTTCGAAAGAGTTCTTGCCTTCCTTTTGTGAGATCTTTTTTTTAGTTGGTCTATCCATCAATGGATCTCATTTGCTTTTATGCTGTAGAACAAGGAAATATTTCATATCCATAGTCTTAGCAAATCTTATCAGAATCCTTTTAATGCTATTATCTTCACCTTGCCAATGTGAATGTATGGGGCTGAAATCAGTGGTGGGTTGCCCTCGGTTCGGACCAGTTTGCAAGAACCGGTAGTAAAACTGGCAGGAGGGTCTGCCCACTTACCCAGACGTCACCAGAAGTGATCTGCGCATGCACAGAAGATTCTGCGCATGTGCACAACAGCGTGCAGGCACGATGCAAACTGGTAGTAAAGGTAAGTAGAACCCACCCGTGGCTGAAATGTAGCAATTTTAGATGCCTAAAACTACATTGTGGATCGTATCCTATCCACAGGGAATTTCTGAGTCTAGCTCTATGTGTGTGTGTCTGTCTGTTTAATTTTAATTTTATTTTTTTATTTAATCTAATTTTTATACCACCCTTCTCCTGTAGGACTCAGGGTGGTGCACAGCCAAAAGTAAAACAAACAAATATATAAAATTTAAAAGCAATTTAAAAAGCATATTAAATAATTTGGCCCCAACCTTGTTAAAAACAAAACAACCCATTAAAATTTAATATTCAGGCCAGCCCAGCTTGTTGAAACAGTAGCGTCTTGAGGGCACGGCAAAAGGTGCGTAGGTCAGGGATCATCCGTATCTCCGGGGGCAATTCATTCCAGAGGGCGGGTGCCCCCACAGAGAAGGCTCTCCCCCTGGGGGTCGCCAGTCGACATTGTTTGACCGATGGCACCCTGAGGAGTCCCTCTCTGTGGGAGTGTACTATTCCAGATGTATATTATAGCGTATAATCCCAGATGTATATTGCTCTAGAGGGAAGAGAATTAGATCAGACTGAGGGCAGCAGTGAGAAAAGGACAGTTCATGGTATGTATTGCTCCTGCTCAATTTTTCCTCATGCTCTGAAGGTGCTAAACAAGTCAACACAAAGCCAATCATTTTGATGTGGATGAAATAGCTGAGAAAGGGTCCTTGGCATCTGTGGCATCAAATCTGGCATAAGATTTCAATCTGGCAAACTGTGTCAGAAAAAGGCCTCTGATCCAAATCAATTTGAACAATGCTCCTTCTTGACAACTCTTTCAATTGTTAAAAAAAAACTGCAAAGTGTTCTCCCATATCATGTAGTTTTGTTATTTAGACCACTGTTTTAAACTGTGATGATTTTGTTTTTAATAGGGGTATTTAAGCAAAAAAACTTCTGCCACTTGAGTAGAGTATGGGGGTGCACACATTGGTTGGAGGTGTCATACTCCCCTCTCCTGCTGGGTGTGCATTCCACAGATGTCAATGAAGACCTGCTATGGAGTTTCCTGGGTAGTGTTCCTCCATCTGAGAGGTTCTATGGATAATCCAGGAATAATTCATGGTGATGCCCACCAAGTTTGCCATCACGTTATATGGTGGAGCTTAATATGTAAAGTATCTGCTCATCCTTGCCAAACGCATGTTAACAGAGTCATAATACATTCTCTTCTGGGTATCTCTGTTTGTAGAAGGACAGTGTAGCACCTCCAATTATATTGGACAAACAAGGAAAGTTTTCTAAATCCCTTTGCCTAGGGCAGTGGTAGGCAAACTTGGCTCTTTCACACCCTGTGGACTTCAACTCCCAGAATTCCTAAGA
>JANHZT010005467.1:37872-54697 GCA_032468215.1 Stegonotus admiraltiensis
CTCTCTCTCTCTCTCTCTCTCTCTCTCTCTCTCTCTCTCTCTCTCTCTCTCTGTGTGTGTGTGTGTGTGTGTGTATAAAACTTACTGGATATAGAGAATAACAGAGTTGGAAGGGACCTTGGAGCCTTCTTCCCATTGGAGTTTCTGTCAATGAGAAATCATGTATTTTGCAGTTCCACGTGAAATGCTGCAAAATTGGACCAGGAATTAGGTCTGGAGTTAATAATGTGAGTTTCGGAAGCTTTACACAAGGCACCTGGTATATTTGCAATTTGTGGAAGGAACAGCAACTAGTCCTAGATTAGTGAAAGGGGACGAAAGTCTTAAAAGCTTCCTAGCAACCTGTAGTTTTTGCAAGAAGAACAGGGCAACTGAAGGTTACACCAATGCCAGATAAGCGCAAGCGAATTGAAGCTCATACTTGTGAACTTTTGGAGGTTTTAGTATCTAGTTGTTAGAGGCTATTTTCTCCCTGGATATCTAGAGATCACATACATGACTGATCATAGAAAATCTGCTGCCATTTATTGGAGCAGAATAATCTCCAGATGCTATTGAAGTTGATTGATAGTTTATTCATCACCTCTGCATCAGGAAATTGAAACCTCTGTGGATTATTTTTTTCTTCTTGTGTATTTGTGGATTATATATAGTCTGTGATTCAAAGGAAAGGAAATGTAGTGAAGTGTGAGCCTGCTCAGCCAAGGCGAAAGGGGAAATAGAAGGAGAAACTTAGGAAAAAGTAGAAGAGGGTGAATATGGGATGGTAGGCTGTTTTGGCAGGTTGGAAATTGAAAAACATTAAATTGCTGTTGTTTGAAAGAAAAATCTCACGTTCTTTGATAAAGACAGGAAGTATGTGGCTTGCTATCTTCTCCTTCACCTTTCACTGTCTGCCTAACTATGTTCCTACCCTCCCTTTCCAAAGAGGCCATTAATCTACCATAGCTGTTTGAGGTTTCTACTAAAGGAGAAGTTTAACAGGTCTATTGCCATCATATTCAATATATTTCCTCTTTACTTAAATCCATGATGACCTTCTCCAGTCTTATCCTTTCAGATAACATTGGACTTCACAATAGAAAGCAATATTAAAAAGGACACTATTTGGGAATGGTGAGTCTAATATTTATTTAATTACTTAGTGTCTCAGAGCCAGTTTGGGGGTAGTATTAAGGCACTAGGCTGGGAGTTCTAATCCTGCTTGAGGCAAGAAATCAGTTGGGTGACCCTGAGCCAGTTACTCTCTCTCAACCCTGGGAAAAACACAAGATCAAACCATTTCTGAAAAATCTTGCCAAGAAAACTACAGGACTAGTCCTAGAAGTCATTAAGAATCTATACAATACCGACTCAAAGGCATACATGGTTACTATATTTGTTAATTAGCCCAATCTTCCAACTTTGAATGGGGTACAACAAAGTGAAACAATGAAAATTCCCTCTCTTCTACCTTTGAGTACCTGTTAGTTCTTTCAAGACAATCTGCACTGGATTGTAGTGTTTAAATGGATGATCTATGAACTGCATATCCTCAGATTTCAGATTAGATTCTTTCTGGAATACCTAAGACAAATGTCCAAGACATTCTCCATTTGCAAAGTGAAAACAAGAAGTCTTATCATTTGGAGTATTATTTCAAGTATGTTTCATGAACTACACTTATACGTATAGCCAGAACAGATGTTAATACTGCATATTTATGGACCATTTCACACATTGTACAGCAAGATTTTTCCAAGAATATACAGTAAAACTGTAGTAGTAGTAGTAGTAGTAGCAGTAGTAGTAATAATAAAAATAACAATTTTATTATTACTATTATTATTAGTCATTAGTTGACTGAGTTTCATGTTTAATGAATAAAGTATACAATAATAGTAATAGTAATAGTAATAGTAATAGTAAAAGCCATATTTTGGTTTTCAGTGATTACATTTGAAAATGATACACATATATTTGCATACCTGTTTCCTCATTCGTACTAGACCTATCCAAGTATTAATGAAAAAGCACAGTCTGCATTTTACTAAATATATGTGCATTCTACTACATATATGAATACTGTATAACTAATTTCCAAGTCAAAAAAATTGGATACGATAGAACTCTATTTGTAGTGGTGTTTGAGAGGGTAGAATTGCCAGCTTTATGTCTCAGTAAACCTCTGCCACTTGGTTCACTAACTCCACATTTTAAACCTGACCTGGGTTGGAAACTATATTCATGTGATCAACTTGAAAGAAAACTCTTTTTTGGCTTGAGTTCTGTGCTCTTTATCCTATATGTTTCACAGGATTTGATTTGCAGCCTGGATTAAATCAGCCTGTTCATTGTATCTTGTTACTGTCTGGCAAAATCAGTGGGATGTAAAAGCTTTGAAATGTAGATGCACCCAAGATATTTAATGGCCGACAACCTTGGTCCCTTCTGCAAATCTACTTACAAGCAGATGTTCTTTGACTGAGTCCATGTTCCAGACTTCACCCAATACGAAATTAACCCTGTTATCTCTGCTGTTTTGTATGTTGACTTGTGTTGTGTTCCCGGAGGATAAATCCACAGAACCATTTGCAGCAAAGGAACAAACAGCAGCTGCCTGTTAAAAATAGATAGTTGGAGAGGAATGGAAGCCTCTACAATATAGAGCCTCTACATAAGCTTAAAGTGATGATAAACAAAAAGTCTCAACATATGTTTTTAAGTACTCCAAGAACAGCAGCCATTTAGCATTACAAGAGAGATGCAGGCCAAGTTCAGCCCAAGAGCAACTTCAGTTATAGTTGTTGTCATTTAGTCCTATCATCTTCATTTTAGCCATTGTCTACCCACTGTAGGATGAAGGCCTCTCTTCTGCATGTTTTCAACCAATACAGTCCTGAACTTTCTTTTGCCAATTGGCCCCGCAATACTTGCTGATGTCGTTGATCCATTTTGTTTTAGGTCTCTTTCGTGGATGCTTTTTATCAATGGGATCCATTCTATGACTGCCTTGGTCCACCTGCCATCAGTTCTTCTTGCTATGTGAGCAGCTCATTTCCATTTGAATTCTTTTACTCTCTAGATGAGATTGTATACTTCCATTTGTTCTCTAGTTCTAGTAATACGGTGGGTGTAACCCGGAAGCAACAGATGTTCATTACATCCTTCAGCCTCTGGAATAAGAATCTCATATTTAAAAACAAATCTTTGTAAATAAAAAATAGTACATCAGAGATAAATAATTTAATTTTGTTCTCTTCTTTCCACTGCTACTTTTCTTCTTGCAGGAATATCTTTTAAAAACAACAACAACTAAATTTTGTCTGGTTTTTGCCTTATGCCAAATCTTTAGCAAGGACATCAAATTCTGTCACCAGGGCTCTTTCCCAGCAATCTATTAAATAGGGAGGTAAATGGCATAGGAAAGAGAAAGAAACAGAAAAAAGGAAAGTGGGAGAAATTGCTACTTTGCCCCTCACATTTGACATTGTTGCTTAGGAGACACTCACTGTTGACGCTTGGACCCAGGCAGTTTCCTGGTGTCATTGTGTTGGATATGTGACATTTTTATACATAACGTGAAACTGACATTGGAAGAAGTGAGGTAGAAATGTCACCCATAACAATTGAGAAAGATTGGAGGGGATGAAAACTATAAATTTTCTAGATGTGTTAAGCTTATCAGGGTCCTAACCCATTTGCATTTTTTTCATTTGTTAGTTTGTTACCCATGAAGATTGGAAGGATGTCACACCATACTGTTCTACTGAATTTCAGTACTGTAATCCTGGGGGAGCACCAGTGCCTGCCCCCCAAAAGGGATTCAAGGTGACATGCAGTGATAGCTCATTGATTCCCTGTTGCAAAAAAAAAATCTGGGTAAATGACAAATAGTTTTGCTAATATATAGTTTACATTGGCACAAAGTTGACACTCCAACTTATCCTTTTATTCATTTGTATGCATAACAGTATTTAGCAGGAATATTTATTTCCACCTGACTTTACAAAATATACTGAGATTTTTCCCTCATTTGCTGCAAATCATTCCCCCCCCCCAGCCTATGCTATTGCCTTCTGCTTATCTCCTGTGAGACAAGTTTAAGTTGCTTTTAGTAGTACCAGCATTGGATAGCATTTCTCCCTTATTACAATGCTCTCCAAAGCATACACAATCTATTAGAGGCTGTTACCTTTTGCCTTGGGAGGGCAGTCAGTGACTAACAATGACTGGGGAGGGAGATGGGAGATAGACAACAATGGGGACAGTACATATTATGTCAGTATAGTTTGCAGCCAAATAAAGAATGGGTGGAGAGCACTTTCAGCCAGGATAAGTCTTCTGGATATTTCCAGAAAGCTGGTTTAATATAGTTGGTTCCAGTGCATGAGGTAATACAAAATATGCTGGGTTACATTTGCTCTGTCTACGTAGCCTTGGTGACTAGGCAAGTGGGTGAAATGCCCTAAGAATGGGGCCTTCATTTTGTTCCATTTCATGAATCATAAATGGTTGGCTTGTCCACCATTTAGAATTTAGAAACAGAATGAGAGAGTTGTCATAAGTTTCAAGGCTTTGCTTTATAGTGGTATCCAATTTGTTTTCTTGCTTTATCTCTGCATTTCTTTTCAATGTTTAACCTGTTTTGCATTAAGAACACATCAAAACCAACAGATGTCTGCTTTTCATCTCATCTTTATTGGCGGCAAGCCAGAATCTGAGTTTTGAAGGGTGGATCTGAAGCATGAGAAACAACTGGCAGTGCCAAGAAAGGAGTCAATAGAATAGCCTGGAGCTCAGCTAGTGTGAAAATACAATTCCTTGTATTTTCCACCACATTATTAAGATGAATTAAACCACAGATCTAGAACAAAACGTGCAAGAGCTAGCTCAAGAGATCTTATCTGCTTGTGAAATGGTAGGCTGATTGCAATGATATTTGGGCATTTTCTAAGAAGCAGCCCTGCAACAATAATCTAATGAAAAGAAGCATTACAAAAAGAAGACTAGAGAAGACAAATCTACAGTAATTGCAGATACACAGACTGGATGAGACAAAAATATATAGTACTCTCTCACATTTGCCAGCTAAGTTCAGTGTAAGATTCTCCAGTGAAACCTGCATTCAAATCTCTCCTCAGTCACTAACTCTAATCTTAATGTGGATTCAGTTGCTCAATCTCAGTTTAGCCTATTCACAAGCATACTCTAAAGTGTAAAGTGGAAATGTGATCTCCTTGGACAAAAATGTAACAAATAAAAAATACAGTGAGATATCATCTTATCAGATCAGAGGTATTATGTTGGCTCCATTTATTTACAAAAAAGATTTGACTTTATTCTTTATGAATAAAATCCCTAGTAATGTTGCTTGTTGTAAAAGAATAACAATAAAATTATATACTTAGTTCCTTAATCCAAAGACCATCATTTAAGATCTGGCTAAGGGGTTGTATTGATTTTTCCAGAGATACTGCTGTGAAATCAAAGGCAAACACAACCTGTCTGTTTTAGGTGCAAACTTATTATTTCAATCTGTTGAAACAACAAAATATTTTACACATTGGCACATTAATTCATGGAAATCAGACATACTGTATGCTCAGAATGGGAAGTTTTTGTACACCTCTTTCTGCAGCCAGTTTGGGCAGCAGTAAAAGTTTTTCCCCTCCCTTCTTCTTTCAGATTTGCTCTTCAAGCATGTGTATTCAGAATTTGATTTCACTGGAATTTTGACCATGTCTCAAAAATAAAAATAAAATATTTAAATATAAAAATACTTAGCTATTCATACATAGAATTGGGGAGTGGATAGCATTGATAAAGGTACCAAAATCACATTTTTATATGTACACATAAAGACAGTTTTGCATTTCACAGTGAAAGAACTCGTACATAATACCAATCAATTATAAGAAACATGACAGAAACACCCAGTTTCTATTGTTTAAAATATTCTTCCCAAAATGATTGTAATTTCAGAACTAATGCTTCTGAGAATAATTTTCTCCTGCATTTTCTCCTATTAGTTCTCATTCAATATGATGAAAGAAGATCTGTTTTAGAACTGATTTCAAAGGAGAAGGCTATTTCAATGCACTTCTTGTGGGTGAACAGGGATATTCTTCCCTATCTGCAGTGAGGAAGTGACCAAATGTGTATGTGAATCATTTATCGCTATCATCAGACAATAATTTCTCCCAAGTTCTGTGGCTTCTCTGATTTCCTGCGCTTCACTTAGATCCCTAAAAAGATACCAGAAGGAAATTCCTCTTAATATTAGGAAGTGTGAGCAGCCAGGAAAGCTTCAGAGGGATGAGAAAATGTGCAACAAGAGGACAATAGTGAAAGCACAAACACTTTCATCTTCAAAGGGGGTGGGAACATTCAAAACTTCAAGAAAAATTGGACAACATTCTTAAGCATGAGAATAAGGCAGTGGTGAAATCCAAATTTTTTTACTACTGGTTCTGTGGGCGTGGCTTGGTGGGCATGTCATGGCTTAGTGGGCCTGGCAGGGGAAGGATACTGCAAAATCTCCATTCCCTCCCCACTCCTGGGGGAAGGATATTGAAAAATCTCCATTCCCACCCCACTCCTGGGGCCAGCCAGAGGTGGTATTTGCCAGTCCTCTGAACTACTCAAAATTTCCGCTGCCGGTTTTCCAGAACCTGTCAGAACCTGCTGGATTTCACCTCTGGAATAAGGTCAAAAATGTTTCATCTGCAGACAGCAGGGATTTCCCTCCTTTTTCCTGGGAGTCTACTCTGGGAAAGAGAATTCCTAAGAGCCTCTACAAGGAACTTTTCCAAGAAAAACCTGGACAGAGAAATGCTTACAAGCAAGGATCAAGGGATGTGAAAATGTATGTGAAAAACAGGTTGGGAGTGAGGGGGGGAGAAAGGAAGGTAAGCCAGGAAGTGAGAAGGAAGCCAATATGAGATCTCTCTTACATTTTCTCCCATCACCTCCACATGTGGTTTGTCTGCAGTGAAGGATTTAGCCCACATAGGCTCCGGGAGGTGTGGGAGGCTGCATCTGCAATGGTTTACCTGCGTTCTGATGATGTGAATGATTGTTGACAATGGCTGTTTCTGCAAGGGATGAATTCAGTCTAAGCAGATGGAGAGCTGCTTCATTACAACCCATGTGGTTTGTGTGGTGTGACAGCTGGCTTGGGAGGCTGAGCTAGCCTATCAAGTTCTAATCGGTCTTTATGCTCTTAGGTCATCCTCTGCTCCCAGTTGCAAGGCAGCAAAACTTTTGCTTAGCCACATCTGCAGCTTATCCCCTTGCTTTGCTTCACAACATTCCTCATTTTTCATGCTTGTGACTGGCCACCTAAAGAGCATTGGTGATTCTGCAACTATTTAATAACCCATATTGTTCCCATAATTCAGGTCTGGTCCATCTGTTTCATATTTGGGATTAGCCTGGGTAGAACAGGACCAGTCAAGAGGACACACATTTTACTTGTGGCTTAATTGTTGCCATATTTTTCTGTTTTTTTAAATCGGGTCCTCATGAGACTGATGTGGCATTGTTAAAACACACCACACAATTTTTGAAACAATAAAGTTAGCTAATGCACAAAGCAAAACAAAGGAAAAATCAAGGCAACCACTTGATCAGTCTTAGGGCAATTAATTATAGCTGTGTAAACCCCAAAAGTAGGCAAGTAAATGTTCAAATCTCTCTCCCCCTCCCTCTCCCTCTCCTCCCCACCCCCTTCTGAACCTCCTCTGTGTTTCTTAATGGTAGTCCAATAAGTTAATTTTTGCTTGTGTGTGTGTATCATGTAAAAATCAGTGGACACCAAGAGATGTGGGTCAGCAACAATTGGGGGGGATTTATACAGTTTCAGAAGAAAGAGAGACTTTTAGTCTTATTCTGATATAAAGTCATTTCTAAGGAGTTGCTCCTGTTGTGAGTAAGCTAGACATTATATGATTGCCTGCTTGAAACTGCCTTAATATGATTGCTTTGTGCTTTTGAACATTCAGATCTCTTTTTCTGGCCTTAATAGATGTTTTTCTTGATTCACCATGTTGGAATGTTTAAAAAAGCCACATGTACTATACTTGGTGAGCAGCTGGTTAGCTTCACTGATTATTGAGCAATATCCATTTTCTCATAAACATCGAAAATTGTAAGATAAGGTTCAAACTGTTGCTTAACTATAACTGCCCACATATCTCATCCCTAACTCAGCATAACATCTTCTATATTGTTAACTGATCTACAGAGGAATCTTTGCTTCTTTCTCCTAGGGTTATCTACCCGCCTGGTGACTCCTCTGAGGGACTGCCATTTGCAGGGATTCTGGAATTGTAGCAGAGGTTCAGCAGGTTCTGACCAGTTCTGGAGAACCGGTAGCAGAAATTTTGAGTAGTTCAGAGAACCGATAATAAAAATTCTGACTGGCCCCGCCCCAATCTATTCTCTGCCTCCCAAGTCCCAGCTGATCGGGAGGAAATGGGGTTTTTACAGTAACCTTCCCCTGGAGTGGGGTGGGAATGGAGATTTTACAGTATCTTTCTCCAGCCACGCCCACCAAGCCACGCCCCACCCACCAAGCCACGCCCACAGAACCGGTAGTAAAAACATTTGAAACCCATCACTGAATTGTAGCTTTTCAGTTGCATCCCCATTCTTGGGGCTATCAGAGTAGATATTCCAGAGATCAGAATGGCCCCTAGTCTCCAGGCTGTTAGAACATCTTTTAAAATCTGGTTGTTCTACCCGGCCACATGATGACTCTCTTTGGTGAGCAATTGTGGTTTAATTTTTAATCCACCAAGTGTGGTATTTGGATATATGGATTTGTTCTATGGCTATTATTTATAGCGTTCCATTTAATTTTGTTCGTAATCTGAATCTGGAACAATGGGGACTTGCATGCTGATCAGAGTCAATTTATCTGAAGTGATTTATAAGCTTTGCTACACATAAGCATTACTATTACAATATTACAATGCAATATCATTCTACCTAAATATAAAGGATATCTACCAGGCTTATGTCTTATGAATACGATTTGTATTTGAGCTATTGGAAATTTTCTGCCACAGAAGTTATCTCGATAGTAAGGAAAATCAGATCATGTTAATAGCTGATGTTAATTCTTGCTGGGGCCAAGGAGAGATGGGAAGATATGGCTGTTTGTTCTGCCACTAATTTAGCACAACATTGAAGAAGGTCACATATGAGGTTCTCTCAACTGTTGCAATGTCCAAAATGTGACATGAAGATGAACGACTGTTTCCTAAACCAGTTTTTGACATCTAGGAACAGGAGTTCAAGGTACTCCGTGGAAGTTCAATTTCCTTGTGACCTCCAAGCCATTTCTTGAGGTTATCAGGAAGAGACTGTGGTTAACAAACAAACAAACAAACCCTTTCAGAATCAGAAGCGGTTGAGTGTTAGTTGGATAAGCCATTTATTATCTGTATTGTTGAAAATCTATCATCTGCAACAAATGGGCTCTTTCAACTAACACTTTATGACCTTAATGCTGAGAGTTTCATCTAACACAGTACTTCAATGTCTGTGAAACATTAGTGATGTTTACTGATTGTTCAACCATTGGAGAAGTCAGCGTGGTATCATTGTATAAAATGATTCAGGGCCCCAGCATCTTTTGGAAGAGTCCACCACAAACTCACAGCTTAGTACCCATTTTATATACAATCATACCAACATGAGGTAATGAACCATAGCAGAAATTACATTTTCTATCTCTGTGAAATTGCATTGAGCAGTGGGTATTCTAATGAATCTGATTTTAAGGGTGAGGAAACTGCAGTATGAAGAGATATAATTAAGCATTCTGCGGATGAACAGACTTTGGGTTACATGATTAGGAATTCCATCCTTGATGTGATTTAATGTGTTATAATAAACAGTAGACTAAACAAATAGAAGCAAAAAATATGCGCACAGATGTATAAAACAGCTGCGGGTTGGAAAAAAGAAGGGAATATGAAAGGATGGGAATATTGTCAACCCTGAAACTGACCTGACCCTGACACACATATATATCAAAATATATCTTGGTCTTATCCAAGGCTGGATGGGCTGCTGTGGGTTGAAACAAAGTGCAAAAGAGGAACAAATTATAGATTAAAAAAAAAACAAATTATACTGATGATACATGGCAATTCTGTAAGCAACAAAAAGTGGAAATCCCATCAAATAAAGCATGCAAAAGTGATCATCCAGCCAGGGTGATTGTGTACAACTAAATCTTTTTTTTTTATTTTCCATTTCTGACTGTCTGGTTTGTATTTATTGCTAGGCATGAAAAGTTGTCATGTATGTATGTGCATATTCAACAGAAAGAGAGAATGGGCTCTCATTGACATTAGGATCGGATTGGCTAATTATTCTGACAGTTTCTCCAACTTTCTCACTTATGACCAAGCAGGGAAATTCTCGGATAAAAGTCAAAATGATGGTCACAACTCCCTGGTCAAAGACCCAACCCCTTTTTTAAAAAAATGTTTGTAACCTGAGCAATGCATGTAAAAATAGAGGCAGGGCTCATCTAGTCATGGTCACCAGTGTTGATTTTTGTTTCCCCACCCCTTCAGACATCTCAAGTCCAGGGGACTTTGTGGTGAACTATTCTTGAGCATGCGTGTCATAAAGGGAAACAAATCACTCTACTATTCAAACTAACCATTGAAATGTAATTGCACAATCACTGAGGTCCTATTGTACGGTGAACCTCAACAGCAATTCATTGTTCATAAAGTTGCTTGTTTCGGTTTCTTAATGTTTTTGCTTGGCTCCAGCAATTCTCATAGATTCTGGACAATAGGTACAGAGATACACTGAGAAAACTTTCTGTAAATATCCTCCAGTGATTGTGAATAGGATTGCATCTTGGATAAGGATTTCCACTCTTCAATGCTTGGACCTGAGATTGGCGTACAATTTTGTTTTGTGGAATTCAGCATAGGCTTCTTAGTTTTATGATTGGCAATATTTAATTTGTAAACTTTGACCCTTTAATAACAGTCCACCAAACATTGTTGCGGGGACTCCGAATTCTTTTTGGCTGGTGGCAACATTTGGAGTCTTGTGAGCATCTAATTGACACTCATTAAAATGGCATTTTGTTGGAAGTGTGGCCATACAGGAAAACACTCATTTCACACACAGCAAACCGATAAACATGCTCTTCCCCATCTTCTCTTCTTCTCTTACCCTACCATGTCTGTTCACTTCTATCTTTTTATCTAGAGAGACAAAGCATTGGTCGCCAATGCCCAATCATTTTTTTATCTTCTAACACTACAATTCTCTTGTGTTACATGCAAGGCTCATGAGCATTCTCAGAAGGAAAAGTGATTCTTGAAGCGAACAGTTTGTTCTGCAATATGCAAGGTTACCATTTTATTTTTAGAGTGAAGATCATAGTATATCTTGTAGGCTAATGTAACTATTAAGCCTATGGGAGGTGGCTTGAGCTATCTTCAGTGAGGTGCCTTGTGCCACAGACAGAGGTGCTGTACTTTTCCCTGTCAATGCAATTGAATCTGCTTACCTTGTGGTCTTGACCTGACCCTTTCAATAGCAGTCTCACTGGCAAATATGAGCACAAAATGCCTCTTGTGGGTATTGGAAGAAAAAGGCAGATGCCCTATAGCAGTGTGAACTTTGGCCTCTGAACTTGCATATGTAGTCGTGTGGCAGTTTTTTCTTTGATGGGATTATTCAATCCAATCAAATTGCCCATCACAATTTGCAAGCCATAGTAAATGTATATTGCCAAACAGAATTGAGATGATGTTTCCTTCTTCACACAAGTGATCCCAGGGTGAAAAAAATAATTGCATGGCACTGAGGAAAGGAAAATGAATTCTTGGCACATGGATTGGAGGGTGGAAGTATTGGTGGAAGATGACACATTTTTGCCACAAAATCCTGGGTCACACAGACATGGCAGCAGTTGGAGAACACATGACCATATTTCCATTGTGGTTCACTTACTTGCTGGTAATATTCAAGATCCTCGCTTTATCACTGTTCCATAAATCCCATAATCTCTCCACCAATCCGCCTCCTGGAAAGCATCTTCTTCCTTGCCAAAAGCAAAGATAGCCTCACTGAATGGAATGATGCATCTAACACAAAACACAAAAGGCATCCAGGGGCTTGAAATGAGTTGCAGACAATTTGGGGAAAGTCACATGCTTAAAACCACATACTTGGATTATGGTTAAAAGTTTCTACTGCTGTCAACTTGAAGTGTTCAAAAGGAGCTCATACGGTAAATTTCCCAGAGAATCCAGCCAAGTCAGAGGGTAGAGTCTTCTATTCATTTAGAGTCAGTAATGAAATTCACATTGCTTTTAATCTATGGGGGAAAATGTTCCCTGTGGATTATGGAAGTAAATGCTCCAGTAATTATATTGGTAGCAGACTGGAGCCACAAGAGACAGAATTTTAAAGGTGTGTTTTTCCCATATAATCAAAAGGTTGATACAAGCATTAGAGTGGGGTGGACACTGGGTTATGTGAACTGCTTGTGCCCCAACAGCTCATGAGTTGTTCCATTTTTCCAGCTGTCCCACCAAAGCTGACCCCACTGTTAAAACACAGTTCATTCTATGAACAGTCAACTGAAAGTAATCAATTTTTAATGGTGCTTTTTTAAAAAAGTGAAATAACACTTGGAACAGGACTGTTAAACCTCCTGTAGAATTAATATATCTATTTTGAATAAACCCAAAGCAACCTAAAAATATATATATAATGGCTGCAATTCTGTTCTTATTCCAATTGTTGCATCACAGCCATGTCCTTTGCAGTTCATATAAATATAAAATAAACCTAAAAGATGCAACATTTTGCTAGACTCTGTTTTACAATCTGGAGAAGCTGAGACCCAACTTTCTCTCAGCTGAGGAACTCATATACAGTATAACCCAGGCATAGTTATTTCCCCTGCAGCTTAGCCTACTTCACAGGATTGTTGTGAAGATACAATGTGTGGGGGGAGCCATGTATCCCACTTTGATCTCAACAAGCCCTAGAGCAAATCTTGCTCTCTGGGCTAAAGAATTGGAACCTGGGAAGGAGGTGGAGGAAGAAAAGGAAACAATCTATTTCTAAAAGACAGAGTAACAAATGTATGTCTCTTTCTACTATATTACACACAGTATGTAAAAATGCAAGTGCTGAAAAGATTTTCAAAGATTGATGCATTTCACATGATGAATTGACAGGTTCTCTTAACTCACCTGCATCTGTAGCAAAACAGGTGCTGCAGGAAGATGGATCTGTTTGACTGTTTGATGTGGAGCTAGGATTGTTTGAGGTTTTGTCCTTTGAATGCCTTTTAGGAGCAGACAAGAATGTATTAGTGCTCTGCTCTTGATCCCCATCAGGTCATTTACCAAAAGGATGAACTGGAGCCCTACAGAAAAGGGATGGGTGTTCCAGTTAAACAACGTAGGAATTAAAACTTGTTGATTATTTCCACATGATGAGATGCCAATCATATAACCCCAGCTACAGGGGTGGTGGTCAGCCTTTCTATTGTATGGTGGTGTGTTTGGAGCATCTACTGCAGCTGTGAATATTTTAGACAATTGCTGTGGCTACCAAGGAGTGATGAGTGGCAGGTGGCACTGTTTTTGACAGCATTTGCTAAGCTGGTACCTTCCAGGTGCTCTGGCAGGGAGGCTGCTGAGGCATGGAAAGCTGGTTTACACTCCCATAATGATAATGGTTTTGGGTAGAATGCATTTGACACCAAGGGCTTGTTCACCTAACAGTGGAGGTATTTTAAGCTTCTTGTTTAGAGTTTGAAAAGCCCAAGACATTTAAACAGAGACAAAGCAGAAGGGACAATCAAAATCCTGGTGTCTGATATTTCAAGGCTCCTTGGTTCTCCATCAAGGAAACAAACTCATAGGAGAGAAAGGTCATCTTTCTGTATACACAGACAGTTTCTGCTCCTGTCAGCTTTTGGGCTGCAATTTTCCTGTCAGTGGCAAGCACAGGTAGAACTGCAGATACAGAGTTTTGTAAAATGCTGATCTGAAGTCTGTTCCTTTCCATCAGTTTGCCTCAAGTCACTCAGAGAGCAGTGGGTGTTACTTGCCATTGACAGTTCAACTATGCCTGGGCTACTCAGAGTTACTACTGCCCATCCTGCGTGCAACAGCTTTTGTATAATTATGTTCCATTTCTCATGACTCTTCTGTTTCTTTTATATAATTAAACCCAAGGGCTTCAACTGATTGCAGCAACAGCTTCTTGCGAAGGCAAAAGAATTTTATACACTGGAGGAAAAGATCTTCAGCGTTCCGTCATCTTGCAAACTGAGTAATCCTGCCTTTGCAATGTCTGCTTCTGTTTCAGTCCCAGCATACTAGGCAGGAATCTGACAATTGTTTGCCATTGGAGCAGCCTGCGAACCAAACCAAACCTGCATTCAACAATATGGAGAAGTCCTTCAGGAAATTCATATGCTCCAGGCTTTCTTTTCCTCCCCGTTTTGATTTGGTCAGAAGTACAACTTAACCCACAAAGAAATTGGGTAGTATTGGATGTTCCTTGAAAGCAGCAAAATATAATACATGCACCATTGTATTTTATAATGTATACATTATAAATGAAGAAAAAGAAAAAGGTAGCTATATTCTGCATGTGTTTTTTTTTTAAATCAGAACATGCAAATTGGAGGCATTTTCATGTTCTGATTTAAAAAATAAAATAAAAATCAGCCACCACAGGATTTAAGTCAGAGATTTCTCAGCTATAGCGGCTCCCATAAGAAAAAGAATGTGCTGTAGATGACCCTAGAGCCAAGATGACAATGAAGAAGAAGAAAAAATTCATCACTTTATGCCAGGGAGGCAAATGGTTTTTCATTTGAGGATATGAAATGAGGCAAGCAATAGAAATGAAAAAGGAAGAAATGTTTAACAAGTGATTCTGAAGAACCTCCAGCCCTTGGAGAATGAAACGTTTCAAGCATTTACCTTCTTTGCAAAGGTAAGGTAAAAAGTGAGGCGGTTGTCCGTACATATCAGCAACCAGAAGCCACACAAAACAGCATGTTTAAGAATCACAACACATTACATATTGCAACAGTGTTCTTTTGTCCCCCTCACCTTTTGTGGTTAATACACGTTTGAAAGACATGATTGCATCTGCTAGCTCTGCAGCAGCTGTTGGTCCGTCTGTCTTCTTATGGACCCTACACCTTGTGTACTACACTCTATTCCATTGCATAGCTCTAGGGATAGAGCTGGGTTGTTTTTCAATATTGCCTTCTTTCTGTTGCATCCAGGTGAAATGCATGCCTCCAGGCTTTCCTTTGAACTATGGGGCTTTAACCAAATTGTGCTCACAAGCCTGGATCTCTGCAGGCAGGGACTTGCAAATGGGTTGTGTGTGCATGTGAGGGTGTGTGTGTACACACACACACACACCGGGTCTTATTTTCTTTTGGCCCCCAAAGTAAGCACTAGGGCTTATTTTGGGGGGTCATCTAAACCCCCCCCCATGTATGGGAGGCCCACTTCTTCTGCTTGCTCGCAGTGGGGCAGGAGGCCTCAGGGCATGCCAGTGCCGCTGCCATGAGGGGGGTGGAGCTGCCTCATGTGTTCTGAACCAACTTGCCTCGTGGTCCCCACAGCCAGTCCATCCACGCCCCAACACCTGCCTTGCCTAGTGGTGGTGGCTTCAGCAGCCCTATCCAGCAGGACTCCATGTGACGACCAGCCCACTTCTGCTTGTTCACAGCCTCAGGGCATGCCAGTGCCACTGCCATGAGGGGGGTGGAGCTGCCTCACGTGTTCTGAACCAACTTGCCTCATGGTCCCCACAGCCAGTCCATCCACGCCCCGACACCTGCCTTGCCTCGTGGCAGTGGCTACAGCAGCCCTATCCAGCAGGACTCCACATGACCACCAGCCCACTTCTTCTGCTTGCTCATGGTTGCAATGGAGAAAGAGTCCAAGAGACATCTTATTTTTAGGGAAACAGGGAAACAGAAATATACACACACACAAATATACATACATACATACATACTGTACATACATACATATATATGCAGAGGAAGCTCTCTTTGTGCACAGGTGGCATTATTGGCAGCAACATGGTTCCCCCAGGGTTATGGGGTGGAGGATTCAGGAAGGAAAAAGATTAGAAGAGGGGAGGGGGAAACCTTACACACTTACTGCATACTATATTCCAAAGTAAGCCTACACAGAATTGGTTTCTAAAACAGAATGGACTGAGACCATTTTTCTATTAATATTATACCATCACTGTGTACTTTGTGGTCACAAAATTTCACACATCTAAGTAATCATTACAGTAAAAAGCAATTTCCCTCAAACTGAACTTGTCTGCTAGTGAATCTGTGAACTTGTCCCTCTGATTTTCTCAGCAACAGTTATAAAGGTGGCTTTGAAACACAGTATGTCTTCTGAGATTTATCTTCTCCAAAGAGCTAGTTTCACAGCTCTTTAATATACACTTAATTCTTGGGAAAATGAAAATTGTCAAAGGCCTTTCTTGATGGGTTCCAGGTAGCATCTTAGACTGCAGTTCCTGTGCTACGTTCATGGAATTTCATACTTATTCTACTTATTTTCTCATACCATGTCAAGTTTATTAAGGATGGAAAAATTTTGGACTGGTAGGATTACAGACCTTCCACTTGAAGGTTACCATTGGTGGTTTTGGTAAAATTCAAGTCTGGTTTAATTTCTTAATAGCAACTACATTACACCAGCCCTTTGGGAAAAAGGGAAGGTAGTGGATCTTAATGAATTCTATCTGGTACTAGTTGGATGCCCGTACTTCGCTATGA